>JAAGAY010143137.1:0-47114 GCA_011801015.1 Ardeotis arabs | reverse complement strand
AAAGGTTTTAGCCTGATTTTGATCCACTCCTTTAATTCAATTTTTGTTCAAGATTCAGATTTTTGATAGATATCAGTGATTTTATATTCCCTTTTTGCCTAAATAGAACATAAAGCTCCTCCAGAGATGGTATCATGTACACTATTACTTTAGTCTTTGTCTTAAAAGTCATTACCTTTAATGGGATCTCTAGGTAGGTTTCAGGAGAGCCAAATCTTGAGCAATTTAGACATAATCTGCAGTGAGTGTGCTTGGCCTGTTGTTTCGAACTACTTTGGAAACTACTGAGCCGATGTTATTTAAGCCACATTAAACTTTTCACCCAATTATAGCCTAATCCTTCAAAACCAATAGAGTAGGACCAGGTTTTGAAAATACTGCTGCTAATGTCTGTGGGCCTGTTCACTAAGCCTGACTAGCTTAAGCTCATTATAGAGTGCTGTAAGGCTGAACTTTACATTTGATACGTTAAAACTAAATTATTTACCAGTTTGTCTACTGGTTTTCAACTCGGACAATTTTAAAGAAAAAATACAAAAAATTATGTATTGTGTTAAGGCTTTGGAAATGCATCAGCTTTATCTTCTGATCTTTATGGGGAAGATTTAACAGGTTATTCTGTCTTTAATCCGTTACTGAAAAATAGAAGAAAACATGGATGCCGAAACAACCAAATTAAAACTTAATGTTTCTTTTGCCTGGTGACTAGAATATTTTTTTTTTTTTAAGCTGAATTGCTTTCCTGAATGCCTAGTACAGCATGTGAGACAACAAAAGTGGTGTAAAACTATTTTTATTCATTCATAGATCAGTCTATATAATACTTATGGAGCTGCAGTAGTTTCAGAGAAAGGAAAAAAAATCCACGTTCATTCTGAACGCTGAATGGAAAGAATACCTTTTAAGTCCTTTTGAACACCAGATTTAGTAATGGAACTAATAATTCAGTTGTGCTCGAGTGTTATGATTGGGTCTGTGTGTGCTGAAGTGTTATTTGCTGCTGTCATTTGTAGCCTGCTTTCAACCTGCGTGCTTGCTCAGGGAAAGAAACAAGGCAATCATTAGGCTATAAATGTGGTGACCAGTTTTAGCAATTATTATGTCTTGAAGTCATGTGTGCCGGGACATCGTATTATACTACAGTCAAATATGTAACAGAAGGGCGCATTTGTCTGCCTCCCGGTTTTGTGCCTGTGTGGCTTATTTGTGGCTATTTTCTCTTCTGGTTTTCAGTTACTAGGTTGACTGTCAAGCAGGAACAGACTTTGCTGAGAGCTGGTTTTCTTCTCAAATAATAGACAGATTATAATGAAAATGGAGTCAAAATAAATGAGATATCGATATTAGAATTAATGGGGAAAAATTAAGCTGAAACTTAGCCTAACATACTTTTAAAAGTATTTTTCTTATAAACAGGGTGAGAGGAAGAAAAATTCTAGCAGTTTCAAATTATCTTGTTTTGATACATTTTTTCAAAGACATTATTTCAATTTTTAAATAATTTACTCAGAAATTTTGTAAATTTAAAAGTCCAAGATAGTGCAAGTGGGAAAAGACACAATAGAATAGAAGCAAAAAAAAAAAGATCAATATGGAATTACTTATTGTTCTAAATTTTTTATATGTGTGAATAGCTTCAAAAGTTGAAAGATTTATTCTCAGTGAAGGTTGTTATCCCATTCTGCAATATTGAAGATGTCGTGAAACAGACTCTGTCCTCTGGATCATTGTGAACTGTATTTTAAGATGGATATGCTAAGGGGAAGTATAATTACTCCCTAAATATTTCTTCTCACTTAAGGAAGAAATAAGAATTTCATTTCCATGAAAAATGAGCCTAAGCTTAAAATCTACAAATGAGGGGTTAACAAGTGTATATAATTAAAGCACCCAGGCTCATAGCAAGCTATGACTTGTGGCAGTCCTAGGAAAAGAGTAACGTATGGAAAAAATGGAATTTTTGTCACTTCCCAAAACTAAAGAATGAGGAGAGTAGAGAGGTTATTTTCTGATTTAAAGAAGGGAAAGAAGTTGCTCTTTCCCTGCTGTAACACCTAGCAGGGCAAAATAAGGTTTTTGAGGTTTCTGAATAAGACCTCAGTGAAACCACGTGGCACTCTATTAAATTTACGAATTGTAACTTCATAACATATTAGAAGTGAAGTGCTTAGGCAGACTTAGCTGATTTTGAAATTTAAGGTCTATGACCTCTAGCTTTATACCTGTTATTTAAATTATTCCCTACTTCATCAAAGGAAGTGAGTGCTGAAGGGGTGTGTGGTGGGGATCAAAGAGGGAATAAAACTGCCGGGATTTAACTGAACCACAAAATATTCGCTGCTGCTGCTTCAGTTACTGAGGTGGAGCAAATAAGTGTTTCTCGCCATGGCTCTTGACTCGATGAACTTTTAACTCGCGAGGCAGAGAGCGCGTGCTTTGTTTCCGTCTTGTGCAGGCGTGGCAGTGGTACTGGTGTCCTCCATACTTATCTTCAGACCATATAGGTGTTTGTACAGCGTCTCTGGTTGCTCCCATTAAGGCTGTATGCATCCTTGGTGGATGTGCCTCTGGGCATCAAGGTGGTCTGGATGCTCATTCTCTTCCCACCCTTTTTACTTGTGATTTCTGCCATAGTCCACCCCCCAAAAAAAGTTTAAACAGATTCTGTTATTTTGAAGAATGTTATTCTGAAATACTGCATATGGTGTCATTTACTGAGTAATTTTCCCTTTAGCAGAGATTACTCTTTCCTCTGGGAAATGCTACATTTTGAACTGTCTGGCAAGGCAGAATCAAACCACGTGCATGCTTTTTTGCTTCATGAACTTCTTTAAGTATATTTTCTTGACACACCAATGCTGTTATATATTCGTAAAAGTGAAAAAAAGAGTTCATCTTTGAGTGTTTGGGATTTTAAATTTGTTCAGATGAGTATCTGTCTTCATATAAAAGTGAATACATGTTTCACAGATGGTATAGCTCTAGTCGACTCTGAAGTGGGTAGGGCATTTGGTTCTGAAGACAAATAACAAATCCTAATAATGGAAAGTAAATACAAGGTGCATAGAATCATACAAATAAGAATATTCTTCTGCAGGATGTCATACTATTTTTATAGCAAGTATAACACCAATTGCTAAATAGGTATCTTCTGCATAAGTAATGTTTTTATAAGTGAGTTTTGGCCTAGTACATTTTGATTCTTCTTCCTGTAGAAGCTGTGACAAACTGTACTGTACTGGGAATGGAAAGAACCTTTAACACTTCTAATAGCATCTTTTTGCTTAAAAAAACCCCCAAATTTATGTAAGTATAAAGTCTTTTTTAAAAAAAACCTTAGTCATGTTTTGCAATCTTTGAAATTTTCACTTTTTTCCTGGCTATCATGAATAGATTTAATGATAATCTTTTCAACTCTTCAGATATTTAAAAACATTTTACATCTAGCAAAAGTAAGTAGACTTTCTGCTAGAAGAGCAAATGCAAATATTTGGGCCTAAATAGTCCCACTAAATTTCAGGTACTTAGGGGAGGTTTAGGAGCATAGTGAGAAAGCAAGGTTGCCGGAGGTGATTTGGATTCCTTACCATTGCACCTCTTTCTTCATTCACTGTAAAGGGAGCAGAAGTGGCCTCCTGCATAACTTGGGTGTCTCACTTACCTTCCTGAAATTAGGTGGAACTAATCTAGGTTGTTGATGAAATTTATTTTTCATAATACGTTGCCTCAGGATTTTGAAGCAGCCTGAAGAATACACTGGGTATTCATACAGACTAGTACCTGTGTACTACTTTTGTTAGACAAATTTGAAGGTAATTTCATGGGGTTTGTAGCCCCTGTATAACTAACCAACAAGAGAGCAGCTGTTTTTGCTCTCTTGTAACTTGTAAGGTTTTTAATAACCTTTATTTATTAAACTATGAGCTATGAAATTAACTGGTAAAAGACTCATTCTTTCACTGACATCAGTAAGCTTTGAATCATATTAAAAATAATTTGTGTTATGAGTTTGAATTATCAACCTGCATTGTGTTCAACACCACCAACAAAAAAGGATTTTTAAGTTAGATGTCCATTTGCCATTAAGGACAAGGTACTTCTGCATACATACAGATATTCACTGTGCGTCTACCTGCGTTTTCAAATGCAGCTGAAGACCTAACCTGGTACTTTTACATTCTGTAGTGATTCTTTTCTATGCTGAATTTTTACTTGCTTTTCTCTCAACTGACTAGCTCTATTTCAGCTACAAAACCAGACATTTCATTGATTATGTTTCTTTCTCTAACATGCCCTCTATTAATATTTAGGCAGCTTCTTGTTGAAGCATACAGACATACTATCAAATATCACTGCTAAGAAAGTTTGTACATATGCACATATGTAGATCTTTTGAGTGTTCACTAGTTCACACTTTAAGTCTTATCACTGTTATTAATCATTTGTGTTGCATCATAAATGCACAAAATTAATCTTTTGCTATTTAGACCCTGTACTTGTTTTTTATTAGTATTTCTTAAGTAATTAATGATATGTTTTTATTTCATTGAAGTAGTTGCTTTAATTTTTTTTTTTTGTTTGATTGATACAAGCCCTGTACACATCAAGAACAGTGAGTTGGGATTTAAACACTCCTGTGACCAGAGCTTGAATGGACATTCAGAACTAGTTTTTATCTCACAAAATGCTATTGACAGTTGGAGATGGATAATAAGATAATAGGCAATTTGTTGTGTGTATTAATTATTATGAGTCACTGCTTATGAATAAAAGAGGAGGACGAGAGAAATCATGTGTTCTTCCAAGGATGTAAGCCTTCAAAAGTGAATTACTAGAGGGGAAGAGAAAGAGAGTGAAAAAACAGTGAAGGATACCACAAAAACAGAGATGTCTTTTGACCTTGTAGTATCTCTGAAATAGAGATAAACAAAAAATCATTCCATTGAGCCTCACCTCTTTTTCTTAAGCCCGTCTTTTGTAAAAGCTTGGAATTGAGGAGGGCTCACGTTGCCTTCAAATGATCTGAAATTACTCCTGAAATATTTTTAGTAGCCTGTAAAAAGAGGAATGACAAGCTCCTTTACATGTTTTTTAAATGGTTCTGTAGTCATTAAAATTCCAGAGACCTGAAGGCTGCTTGGGGTGCACGCAGCGTTCCTTCTGTTTGGCAAGGAAGTGGAGGAAAGGCCAGATCCTCCGCTCGCTGACATCGGAGGCAACGGAGTGGCCAGAGACAACTGGGAACAACTTGAGTGCAAATTTCATTTACAGTAAAGTTAAGATGACCATTTATTTTAGGATGACAGCTGCTATTTTAAATAGGGAAAATGCACTTTTCAAATCGTTTTGTGATTCATAAAGATTCCAGCCTTTTCCTTTATGGTAATCTGATCGGAAAGTTACACTGGAAAGCACTCCTACAGCAAGTTTCATAAATAATAAATATTATCTCTTATTAATCCATATTTTAGCTTAACTCTGGCTTGTGGCAAGTTGCTTCCTCGGGGAATGCAGGATTCTTTACAAGAGAAGGTGATGAGCCACAGTCCCTGAGGAATTAAATTGTGAAAACAATCTCGGTTTCGTACATGCTAATATAGATCTGTTATTCCCTTTCCACATCTATCACAACACATTTTAAATTGTGGCTGATCTTTTATGCAAATAGCTGTCTTATTAGACATTGTGGCTGTATCTGCTAATGTCTCCGTGGGTTTCTCGGGCGTTTGCTATCTAACCATCAAAGCGGTGGAAATGAATGATGATTACTGCATCCCTGTGAAGAACAAAGAGCAGTCGAGGTTCTAGATGTAGGAGTCGGTGACACCGAGCCACACGGGCAAATGCGAACACCTCTGCAGCTTATATTAAGTCAGGAAATAATTTTTGCCTGTGTTTTCTTCTTGTGTTTTATTGGCACTGCTAAAACTGCAAACATCTTTCACAGCTGACATTTTGTTACAAAACATTAGTAGGCTATTGAAATTGCAAAAGGCAAGTCAAAACAGTCTCTAACAGTGGCATAAAAAAAAGCCAAGAACTAGTTTTGCAGCGTAAAATGTATCTGTTATCTCCCCAACTAGCTGAAAGTTCAAATGTTTATTTTCCACTCTTGTTATTATGATGTGAACGTTATGTGAGAAATCTAACTCGGTCAAGAAAATAGCTGGAAAGCATAATAGAGTGGGGGAGAAAACCCCAGTGGATTTTTAATGTGTTTTACATAAAATGGGAGTATTCTCTGAATTAAACCAAAATAGTATATGGAAACTTTAAAACATTATAACTGAATTTTCTGTTCAGATTAAAAAATAATTATATTCTTTTATACCGGGTTCTTACTCCTGAATACCTTTTAAAAAGCTTACTGATTCTTGAGAATCAAAGTTCATTTTGTGCCCTATGTCCCACACTTTAAGTTAAGGCGCCTCGTTCCATCTGTGTTGTTTCGGTTTTGTCACTTGGCATTAAATGTCAATAGTTCGTGTAGAATAAATTAAAAAAAAAAAAAAAGAAACTTTGTGGGTTTAAAATGCTAGAATCACTAATGACATAATTCCTGCAGCTATACTTTGAAACTTGTTTGAAGTTATGAAGGAAGTAATGGTGAATGTTTTAAGGTTGTGATGCTGGCAGTAGCCCATTCAGCAGCCCACGCCTTGGCATGTTCTTGTGCCCGTGGTTTGGCATCACAGTGCCCTCAAGGGCTGCACTTCCCATACAGTGTTTGTTGTCAGAGCGTGGGGAAGAAAAGAAAGGTAAAACTCTTGCAGATACTCCAAGGCTATACGTGCACAATCTGCGGATGGTTTGTGGCTACCCAGGATGGTTCAGCCAAAGTTTGCCCTTGGCACTGTGCTCGCCAAGGCCGGTTGGGAAAAGGCAAGTGTTGGCTGTTTTGCGTCTCATGCACTCGAATGGTAAATCTCGTCTTGTGAGCACAGGGGTTGATGTTGGGATGCTTGTGTCATAAAGATGTTCAAACAGTGGGGCTTATCATCACTGTGATGAGTGATGTCTTCAGCCTAGGCAAAATGGTTGAAAACCAGTGTTTTGACCAACAAGTGTGACTATAAAAGCCAGGTATTTTTTGACTATGGAAAAAGAGGTGAAATTAGCATGTTTGTAGAACCTTACTGTCTCTTTCAAGTGGCAGCCCTGTGAGGGGATGAATAAGAGACCATAAGGTTTTACACATATATTGGGGGTTTGCTAAAATGCTACTCTGTTGACACTTATTCAGTTACATGGATGGTGTGGAAGCACTAAAGTACCAAAAGGAGCATCTTTGGACGAATAATGGTTCAATTGCCTGTGCAATCCTAGTGTCACCTGCTTGCGCTGTGCAATGTGAGAAGCCTGTGCAAGAGTCAGGATGGTTATTGCCTAAATGCATTGAAGGTGGTTCAAACTCTCAGTACTGTGGCTGAGAGGTATAAAATGAGCACAGCCACAGCTCTCACCTTTATTCTCCACTTTCTTTTTGTTCACAGATCTCTAGAGCCCATGGCAGGAAGGTTGGAGAGTATGAGGTGGTTTTGTTTACATAGAATCAGAACAGTTTGGGTTGGAAGGGCCATCTAGTTAAACCCCCCTGCAAGGAGCAGGGACATCTCCAACCAGATCGGGTTGCTTAGAGCCCTGTCCAACCTGGCCTTGAATGTTTCCAGGGATGGGACATCCACCACCTCTCTGGGCAACCTGCTCCCAGTGCTTCACCACCCTCACAGTAAAGAATTTCTTCCTTATGTCTAATTTAAATCTGTCCTCTTTTAGTTTAAAACGTAAGCCCTTGTCCTATCACTACAGGCCGTGCTAAAAAGTCTGTTCCCATCTTTCCCCCTTTAAGTACTGAAAGGCTGCTGTAAGGTCTCCCTGGAGCCTTCTCTTCTCCAGACTGAACAGCCTCAGCTCTCTCAGCCTGTCCTCATAGGACTCTCTTATAGGGCCCCTTATAGGGCCCTCTGATCATCTTTGTGGCCCTCCTCTGGACCCTCTCCAACTGGTCCACGTCCTTCTTATGTTGGGGGCTCCAGAGCTGGACACAGTACTCCAGGGGGGTCTCATGAGAGAGGAGTAGAGGGGGAGAATCACTTCCCCCGACCTGCTGGCCACACTCCTCTTCATGCAACCACACAACTTTTGATGCACTTTTAGGTAGTATGTTCCTCTCTTTTGATTAGGGTGGCTGGAGGGTTGCGTCTGCAGGTGGGCTTCCTGAGGGATTACACCTGTGGGTGCACACGCTGCCTAGTCCTGCCTCAGACTCCCAGGTGTAGTGTAAAAGTGTTTGCCAACAGCAGAAACAGCTCACAATACTACATTCACTCCCGAGTTTACTATAGAAAAAAAATTATATATGAATGCAATTCCATGGTGCCAAATGATGATTTACAGTGCAATCAATTTAAATCCTTTTTTTTTCCCTTTTTCTTTTCATTCAAACTAACAGACATTCTGTAATGTTAATAATCTGTGCAATGGGGAAAAAGGTATGTTTAGAATTTATCTAATAGAATAGTGATGATTAACTGCAGTGTCTCATTGTACTCTCGGAAGGCTTCTGTCTTTGTGTATAATCATGTAAATGTTGCCTGTTACAGTTTTTTCTCATGTTAGAAGTAATTAATTTCCTTAGTAAGTTATTTAGGAATAATGCATTTTTTTTTTCTGATACTGACAGTGATTTTTGGATTGAAAACGATGGGTAGAAAAGATGCCTCTACAGCAAGGACTCCTGTTGACCAATACAGGAAACAAATAGGTAAGAGACCTGAAGAAAAGTTTGTGTGCTTAAATAAATCTCTGTTTTTTGCAGCCAGACCAACTTATTTAACAAAATGTATTATTCCTCTTCAAAATGTTCACGTTGCTTAGAGTGATATGAAATAATGCATGCTGTTGACTAATTCATTCAGCAAAACTTTTATGCAGCTAGCGTTTTGTGTAACTTGAATAAAGTCCATGGTCTGTGTTTAGAAATGCTAGTGAAATGCTGCATGAAATTAGCATGTTTGTAGAATCTTACTGTCTCTTTCAAGTGGCAGCAGCTACGTGATATTTCTGAACTGTTGGAACTTTCCTGATTTTCCTGTTTGTCTCCAGTGTAAAATATGGGCATTTCTGATAAAATACTGTTGCAGCTTCATAAAAGTTTTTGGTACACTGAATGATACAGGCCTTTACATTATATAGTGCCATTTATTCTCACATTAATGGAATACTTTAAAAGTATTTATTTTCCAATTTTTTTCCTATTCTTACCCAATGTAAATGCAAGTAACTTGTATACAAAGTACACACATGCACACACGTGAGTGCACACACATACACTCACACAAGTATGTCCACGGCAGACACAAATCCATATTTGTTTGCTTAAATGCCAAGGTAAGTGGCTTACTTTTGGAATCCATATATGAGGATTCTGTCTCTCTAGATGTTAAATAATATTATAAAACAGACACAATGTTTTAAAAGTACATATATAAAATGAAGTACCTTAATCTATACTCAGTTATTTAAGTAAATGACTTCGGTTTGCGGTTGCTAAGCACCAATATCTGTGTTTAAATATGCAGAAAAATAGAAAATGTTTGGGGAAAAAAGGCTGTTTATAATATATGTTCTCATGGTGAAAAAGCTGGAGTATGTGAACAATCTTATTTTTATAATTTCTTAATTTTTGTAGTGCTATCTTACTATTTTAATATAAGTGTTTTAATGGTCTTTTCTGCATTTAAAGTTGAAAGTAAGGGACTATTTTATATTTTATTTGTTTTAGATAGCTCTGGAATGCTCTGTTTTTCCTAATCTTGGGCAGTTCGTGTGGCTGGCTTCCTCAGTTAATTTTCTGAGAGACAGAAACATGACTGAAAACCTCTGAGTACCTTTATGGATGGGAAGCAGATACGCTGGAAAAACATTTAAATGGATGAGCTCTCCACTTTTGTGCAATTTAGGTTTCATGTGGAAAACCTTGCAAGGAAACTATTCCCCAACAGAAGATGACACCACAAATATTTCACCCAAATGGGTTTGGTGAGATGTGGGAGCCCTGCAGCTTGTCTTCGGGACAACTCATCCTGCGTATCTGGGTGTTTGGAGAGAGGATGATGGCATCAGCTTCCTGGCATTTTCTCTGCATGTTTTTTCATCACAGTCACTTCTTTTTCAGCCACCTCCTTTAGAGTTGCTTTTTTCCTTTTGTGAACACCTTCAGGTGACCATAGTTGGAGTAATTTTTTGAAGTCCTCTGCGGGGTGAAAGAGACTGGTGATCTCCAGCGGGATCCCCAGAGAGCAGGTTAGGCTGGAGGAGGACCAGAGAGGTGTAAAGCTGTGTCTTAAGTGTGAGACTTACAAAACTGCTTCCCTCTTTTCCACAGCTTGGGCTACATCTTGCACATTGCTGCCACATTGCACACATCTCACACCTGTGAGATGCCAGGACTGAGTAGCTGTGCCTTGAGCAGGGGAGGCGACTGGTGCTGCAGCAAGGGAGCAAGAGAATTTGTATTGGGGTCCAGCACTCAGAGGGATCCTGTTATGTAGCTGACTCTCTGGTTTTGGGATAGTGTATTGTCTGAACAATTTGGCACCTTCCCTGTTACATGATGCAGCACCATGATCCATTGGGTACTGCAAAATAAGCTCATTTTCCTTAGATGCAACGCATTGCTCTTAACTTGGCAAAAGCAAGTGTTAAAAATTACCATAAAGAAGAATCTCACTCTGGCAGGCAAATAAACTATATAACCTAGGAGGTGTTTCTGTGATTGTAGTATTCCTTAGAGCACAGAGAGCAAGAACTAAAATAGACTCTGCTGCCTTTTGCTCTGATGATGGTTATTTCAGCTCCCACTCTGGTCATTCACTGATAGAGCCATAAAGTTTGCCAATGGAAATTAGTTCTCTGATCTCACCAGTGAACTTAATGAATGTTGGAGGGAGGAGTTGAAAATTTATGGATACGGTTTTATACTTTAATGTTGTGGATGTGTTTGAGTTTTACATATGAGCATTTAGGGCTAGCTTTGGGCCTGGTAACTGAGCTTAGTGAACCTATGTCTCTATTCTCATTATGCTCTTAGGTGCAATAAATAAAAATATTGTCCAGTAAAGAACTTCTCTTGCCATAATTAATATGGAAAACTTTCCCTTTTTTTTGACATTACTTCTTGATTTTTTTCTTTTTATAGTTTTGTGCAAGTGATGATAATTCATCTGTCACAAAATCACAGGATGATGGAGGTTGGCAGGACCTCTAGAGGTCACCTGGTCCAACCACCCTGCTCAAGCAGGGCCACCTTGAGCCGACTGCTCAGGACCATGTCCAGATGGCTTTTGAATACCTTCAGGGAGGGAGACTCCACAACCTCTCTGGGCAACCTCTTCCTGTGTTTAACAACCTTCAAAGTAAAGGGGTTTTTTTTCTGTATATTTAAAAAGAATTCCCTGTGCTTCAGTGTGTGCCCATTGCCTCTGCTCCTCTCACTGAACACCAGTGAGAAGAGCCTGGCTCCATCCTCTCTGCACTGTCCCTTCAGGTATTTATATACATTGATGAGGTCTCCCCTGAGCCTTCTTTTCTTCTAGGTAAACATTCCCAGATCTCTCAGCCATTCCTCATAGGAGACATGCTCCAGATCCTTAATTTTAACTACTCTTGATACAGTTCTTCATGATCTGATTTCATCCAGATACTTATTAAAAATTATAGAGGAAGAACTTAAATTTTGTTTTAAAACCTGTTCATCAAATAAGCTCCAGGTTTGGCAGTTTAGGTACTTTTACAGGGATGGTTTAGTGTGAGGCTGTTCAGTAGAAGACCCCCCAGAATCCAGAATGCCACCACGCTCCAGGACTGGGTAGCGTGTGGGAGAAGCATTCTTGTTTGTAGAACAGAGACAGAAGACTCATCTGTTTTGGAGATGGTTGGTTGATGATGCTTTCCCAGATAGGTTATATCCAGAAACAGTGGGCAAAGGGAAGATGCATGGGGCCTGTCGTTAAAAAATTAAACGCATTTAATTCCATGCTTGGAGTGATTGCCATCCTTCCTTTCCAGACATTCAGTATCTATGACTTCTTGAAAATATTATGATGGCTGCTGGCTGAACAGCTATCTCTTGCTGACTAATGGTGTGGCATTATTTTTTAAGCTCACAATTTAATTTTTTCTAGTTGGAGAAAGGGTAACCAGATTGAAATGTTTTTAATACCTTTTTTTTTGATGGAAAATGGCAGTCTTCAAGGAACAACATGTCACAAAGTCATGTCAACTTCAACACAATTTTCAGTTGGATGTTTAGTGGAGTAATTCGAAATAAAAGCAGATTTTTAATTTCATTTTGTTCCAAGCTTTCTGTTTTGTTCTAAGTTTCCATACGGCACGCCACATGTTTGCCCTGTGCCACGGTTCAAGTTCATATTGATCACGTCAGCTGAGCCGTTTGCCTTTTTCTGTCCTCTGTGAGTACCAGATCACTCGTGTTTTGTTTGCCACTGTGCCATTAGCGGCTCTCGTTTGCTTCAGTAGCATTTTCAGAGGATTCTCCCGGCATAGCGATTGATATTGCTCTTCTCTGTCAGCTGGCTTTCAGCCACCTCTCCTGCCACCAGCCAGAAGTTGTTTGTAGTGCCTCTCGTTCAGCAAGTGCTCCGGTATCCAACAGCGGCACTGGCTTTTCTGCGGGGAGCAGAGGCAGCCTCCTACTTATCAGACCGAACTGCCACCGACTTTGTGAAAACTGTCCTCAAGTGGGACAGGGATCAACAGTGGCAACCTTTTCAGACTGGCTTAGGCAGTGCCTGGAGGAGGGAGGACAGTACCGAGGGAATCTCTCCCCCATCAGTTCTCCGTGAGCAGCTGAAGCTCTGGAGGAAGCATGCGGAAAAGTAATTTTAACGCTCCTTATTCTGCTCTCTCACATACCCAAACATACCTGTGGTGCAGCAGCAAATGGGGCAGCCCTTCTGCGTAGCATTTCTTTCTCACTGCTGCTGTTTGTGCTGCTGTGCTTAATCTGCCGGGGTTGGAGGAAAGGTGTGAGGCGGTATGCATCTTTCTGCATTATGCAGCTTTGCTCAGCAAATGCTGTGAAAATAGCAACAGGTTTTGCACCATATTTGCTTTGTTTACTGTTATGTGTGCTTTAAGTTCCCAGAACAATTCCACATGTATATTTTCCATCCTTCTTCATCTGGTGTGTCGCTCGCTCGGCATGGAAGCCGCAGGATTTGTGAGTAGTGTTCATGACTTGTGTGATTGCGGGATCCTAAGCAGGCATACTGAGAGGATTATAGCATAACTAAAACCTGGTCTACAAATCAGGAATAGACATACTTTTGGCTCTCATTACTATTGTGTTGCTGTAGCATAATTTTTCATGAGGAGAGGTTGTTTGCCAATCACTCAACCTCCAATTTGTAGTCTCAAAGGTCTGCTTATTGTCTGCACTGTCTCTTCTGACTTGCCAGCTTGATCCTTTAGGGACTGGAGCTTATATAGGCATAACCCAGGGGATTTCTGGAGTAAACAAGGCTCTTCACATCCCCCAGGAATGAGCAAAATTTATGAATGAAAATAAATTCTCTTTTTGTTTTGGAAAGCACGAGGTGCTAGGCTGAGCACAATGGCTTGGTGGTGGTGGTGGTACTCATTGGCATAGCACACGCAGAGCAATGAGGCGCTGAAGGGGACCGGGTGGGAGCCCTGAGACCCCGGCTGTAGCAGTGCAGGAGGGGAGCGAGAACTGCACACCTGAACTAACAGATAAAACTCTGTGGGTAAAGTCATCCCTTTTTAAAAACTCCTTGGTGTGGGGAACTGGTAACTCATCTAGAAGAAAGGCACCTCATCCTAGTGCCAGTGTGAGCATGGTGGGCAGAGCTGGACTCCGTTGCCTGCCAGCCTCCTGTACAGAGCAGCTCAGCTGTCAGCTGGGTGATTGCAAAGGAAAGCAGTCCCAGTCTCCCAAACCAGGAGTTGTTTGTGGTAATATGGATGCACTGACAATTGGCGAGATGGATGGATGGATGGGGACCAGCAGCAGCGAGAATGTCTCTGGGGTTCCCACCTCCAGCCACCAGCTCAATCGTAAGCATGGACCCGCTGCCTCCCTGTCTCCAGAGGGAAGCCCTTTGTGTGGCAGATTGCCATCTCCCCTTGCCCCTACTGCTAAAAGAAGTGTCTTTACTCTCTACCACCTCACCTTTTTCTCTGTTTTCTGTTATTGTTCACCTTCTCTATTTTTTTTTTTACAGTTAATGTCCATCTGCCTTCCTTATCCTGAGTAGTGCTGTTACATACTCAAATCAAACTGGCCGCTAACAATCTTTCTTTTCAGCTCAAAAAAAGAAAAAATGTTACATTTTGATACTTTATTCTGAAATATATTGCATACTTTGGTGTGAAATCAGGAAATGTTTGTTATCAACATCAAAAATTTTAGATTTCGTTTCTGAAACAACAGGAACAGCAGCAACAACAAAAAATGTTTGGACTGAATTTGTGCTGAAAATTTCAAAATCTCACCAGTTGTCACAAACCAGGAATTCCTATATCTTTTGTCTGTTAAGAAAAGACACAGGACCAGAAGGCAGCATTTGCATCGTTGGGATTGCTCTCTGCTGTCAGAAACAAAGATGTAGCAGGACTGATGTCAATGGAATGAAAATTCTCAAATCTATTTTTTTTTTAATTAGTCATCTTTTTTTTCCCCCATATTTGATGTCAATCATTTATTGGGGGAAAAGTAGGGAGGGAAAAAGTACAGAAACAAATACTAGCTGTTCTAAGCTAAGACAAAAAGGGAAGAGGCCTCTCCTCCTAATTAGAGTGTAGAAAACAGCCCAAGAAATAAGCAGTTCCAGTGCATGGTGTGCCCTTTTTTTAATTTTTTTTTTTGCATATGAAACATTGCATTTACTGTCTTGAATTTTTGTAATAAAAATGTGCTATTAAGCACATAATAAAGAGAAGTAGGGGAAAACCCCTCCTTTTGCTCTTATGTGTGACTGTTGGCAAGTTTTGGAATCTTTTCCTGAGTTTTGTACTTCAAAGTCATATGCCACAGATACCACATGTAGTCCCTTTTCTTTTGTTTGGGAGGAGGTTTTATGAAGAATAAATTTCTTTGCACAAAAATTGAACTAGATCTTTTGGTCAGTGATTGCTGCTTTGATTTCATTTTTGTGCCAGTGGCATCACTTCTTGGAAACTAAAGCAGGAGCAGATGAGGAAAACACTGCTGTGAAGTGAAGCCTAGTCTGACTGTACTAATTTAATCCACATTTTGTGACGATTGGGATGTTTTAAAATATGTTCTGTGGAGGCTGATGATGGATTTTAAGCACATACAGTATGTGATCACTTATTTTTTAAAGTCCAAAGCAGTAAAGCTGTATTTTATTGCCCTGGCTTAGACCATAAAAGGTGATGGTAGATCTGGATATGCACTTGTGTTTGCGTGGATATTATTTAGTTTTCATTTGCTGGGCAGACACAGCCCCAGCCTGAGCAGGGCCAGAAGGGCCGGCTGCAGAGCGAGGGGACCGTGGGAACGTGTACACACACCGTGCAGAGATGCTGAGGAGGAAAGTGGTGTATCTAACCCTTGGCTCCCTATCCTCTCTCCACCCATACCCTATAGTTTCTTTGAACTTGTTTGATTATACTACTTTTACTATATGTTTGTACTACACTTGTTTAGTACTTTTATACAGATGGAGGCTCATAGTCTGCTCTTATTTTAATCTCCTCAACAATATCACCATTGCACTCAGTGGAGTCGCTATGAATTTTTTTGTAGGTGTAAATGAGAGTGAAATTTGACACGCTGTCTCCAGTCGCCGAACTGCATTTCAGCATGGTGTTATTTCAAGCACTTGCAATTCCTGTAAGGGCTCTTGCAGTGATACATATTTGTGCTTGTACTTACTCTCAGCTTCTGATGCATTCTTCAGTGGATTCATTTCTTCGGTAAAAAAAAATCAACTAAACCAACCTCTTTGTATCCTCTCCCAAAATACATTAAAAATTCACCATAGACACATAAACATGTATATCTTACATTCAGAGACAGAGCAGTTTAACATTTTTAGAAATTCTTGTGCCAGGTTTTGGAAATCTTAGCTCATATGCGTGAAGGATTGACTCCAAAGTACTCATATCTGAATGTGAATCTGTAAATCTAACTTTAGACACCCATTTCTAAAAAATCTCAGACAAAATTTCACTGTGTATACAGTGTTCGTATATACACATTCTCTGCGTGTGGTGCTTGTGCTTATATTGGTAGGTGATGTTATGTAAATATAAATGCAAGGAGAGTTAAGTAGTGAACTACAAATCTGGTTTCCTCTAATTTCATCATAATGCAGCAGTGCAGAAGGTGGAAGAATGAAATGTCCAGTGCACACGCATGTATCAAGGTGTGCTTGATAGATGTTTAAGGTGGACATAATGAGTAGTTGTAACTGCACTTCTTCAGTTACAAGGCTGTGAGATGTAGTGCTAATTTTTTGGTGCAGTTAAGTTTTGTCCAGCCATTGTCCCACAATGGAGGGTTGCAGTCTGTTAAACCTCCACTGCTCCTCCCCTCTCTGAACTGGCAGAAATGAAGGCAGCAAGGAGTCTGGTGAGCATTGCAGGGAGCACTGATCTCAGAAGAGAGACATAGAATCCCCTTGGCTCAATTCAAGAGGTTTAACTGAGAAGACTTGGTTGTGACCATGTGTGTTATGTAGTTCAGCAGGTATTGCACCTATTTATGGCCGTAAGAAAATGCGTTAGATATCTGTGTTCAGGGTAAGCATGGCCATAGAACAGTCATCTGGCTTTTGTAATGAATTTGTTCACATTGGTGATTGCTATCATGCGGTCCATTAATTGCACGTTGTCAGGGATTTCTGTAGCTGGTTTGTATTAAAATATTTTTTCAGTGGAAGCTTTTGCTTCTGTTATGCCTTATTTTGGAAGAAAGCTAGGAACTGGCTACATTGTGGTTTTTTCAAGGTCTTGAACTATTTATGGGATTGTCTGCTACACCCTACATAATACTTTCAGGCTTTAAGTGTTGGATGGGAAATGAGGCACCAGGGCAGGAGGAGACTGATCTTAGTAAGCTCCCACTGTTAGAATGCAAATGTAAACAGGCAGTTGCTTAATTTGAATTACAGTTACAGAAATTGCAGACATCATGCAACTAGCTTTTGCTTTTACTCGATGGTAAAGGCTGATTGAAAATAAGCACTATTGAAAGTATTCACACATTCAAAGTTATTTTGAGAAGTTTCATTTGTGTAGCAGTTGGATCAGTACAGGAAAGCACCATGAAGTGAACAAAGAGCTCTACAATAAGAAGTGGCATGTGGGAAATCAAATACTCTGCCCTGATGGAGCACTCTGGTTGCAGTTAACAAATTTACAGATAATATAAGGCGAGTCACTAATCTGATGTTTAATCTGAAATACTTTACTTGAAATCTGATCCTTATCATCATCCCAGCTACATAGATACTCTGTTCACTATGGGACCAACTGAGTGAGTTTTGCTCTGCTATGTTATTGGTACTGTTCTAAAATAACTCATATATTAAATAATAACATTTTCAAGAGTTTTCACTGCCTGTTAAAAAAGCCTGCCTTTTCCTTAGCTTATTTTCTGTGAATATCATTATCACTGTATCTGCATTGGTGCTGTAAGATTTCTAGCAATACTGATGTCCTTGATTGTGATATTTGATTTTTCATTAACAAAGTAACAGTAATTTTAGAATGCAATGTTTTTTTTTTTTGTTAGAATTGTTTTTCCTATGGTATTTTAACCAAATACCTGTGGGCTTTCTTGTTCATAAGAATTGAGGTTTGGATGATCTAGGCTGTGATAGGTAAGAGGATGTGACACAGCTTGTCACTAAATCACTTGCTCAGGTTCAGCCTAGGTGATAGTCATGGGAAGATGGTAACTGCCTGGCAGATGTTGGCTGGCATTTATGATGCGATGTTTGTGCATTCAGTTCGTAGTGGAGAAGTGTTGAAAAACATCATTATTTGTTGGCAGTCAAAACAGAGGGGAACTGGATAATGAACTGGCATATGGAGTAAAACAATGTCTCGGCATTAGACATGGTCCCTTCAGCCCAAGGTTACAGCGTAGTGACGAGAGTGTGGCCCAGATTCATTGAAGCTGTTGTGAGTAAGCCTGAACTCAGGATGCGTTAAACCCCTCAGCTTTGGACCTCGTATTGACCTGCCTCTTAGCAGTGCTAATTACCATGGCTACGATTCTGTGTATTACGGCAGTGCATCTCCTGGTTTGAAGTTGGTTTGCACCTAACCAGTTTGCATCACAGGCAGAATGAGTGCAACTGTTTGTGTAGACCTGGCCTGAGGGACCTTCAGTCACTGTCACTGAAGAACTGGAAGACGTTTTAAGTTAGAGTGCAAGTGGGGCCTCCTAGGAGTTTTGCAGGCAGTGAGCGGGGAGTTGTAAGAATCATCTCTGTAGGCTTCCAATCTAACCGGTGAGTTTGGGCTGGAGATTCACATCTGCACTTGTAGGTTAAACAAGCCTCTAGCACAGAGGCCAACTGGTATCGGATGAGCCGGACCATACTATTAAATCCTTTTATCCCTAAACCAGAGTGGCTGCTTGCAAACTGCTTATTGAAAATTGCTCCAGGCATGTATTAGCTCTTGAGCCATGTGTGGGAATGGCTTGGGAGAGGGCTACTCTGGGCACAAACTGTGCTAGGGACTGTTGTAACAATTGGAGTGTGCAGACCATTGAATTCCAGTTCCTATTAGCATTGTATGATGTTTCGGTACACCTGCAACCGGATAGCCAGAGGGTACAGTTTGACATTACAAAGTGACCTTTAGCAACACCTACCTCTCTCTACTTGTTCCTGTCCCCATGTCACAGTGTGTACTATACTATCCTCCGGGATGGCACAGCTGTTTGTGGGACATTTTGATCCAGCTTGATGAAAAAGATGTGCTGGGCAGTTTTTCAATTGAATCAGTTCCCTGATCTGCTGCATCATCTGGCTGCACGCACAAACTGAGCTAATATGCATTGAAGAGCAGGACAGCAGACTGCAGGGACTGAAGTCTGTAGCAAAACTCGGGCCAGCAAGTGCAATAAGCCAGTATTGCTGTTGAGCATATTGCAAAGCCAAGCCATGTCTTGAGTGAGTCTAGGAAGAGTCTTTATTCGTGTAAGAGGCAGATTGAACAGATTAAGAAGTGTAAGAAGGATTTGCTTCCTGTGTAGGCTTCCCTTGACTTCATAGAATCACTTTTGATTTCAAACAAGTGGCCTCTGTAGGTCAAATGAGTCCTACTGGCTGAATTACTTTATGAATAATAACTATGATAGTTTGAAATACTAATTATGATAGTTAGTATTTTAGAGGTATTTTACACTATCTGCAGTGAACAATGATGTTGTCTTCCATACATGTGGAAGGCGCAATAAAACCTGAATGCACTTCTTTTTTTTGGCGCAGCCTTCTCCATAATGTTCAGGTATAGTACAGTGTATTTTGCCTAGCGAACATTAGGAAGAAATGAATTGACTAGTGGGATTCTCTCTGAAAAAATACTTTTCAAGAAAAGATAGGCTGCAGTCTGCTGTGTCTTTTCTGGACTAGATGGGGACTGTGCAGACTAGAATGAACTCCACAGGGAGAAACATTGAATAAATTGCAAATCAAATAGAACTGAAGGTACAATCCGTAACATACTTCATAGTGTGAAGTGTCTCAGAAAATCAACCTGTTAAGTACAATACCAGATGGAAATGATTGGTAGAGTTACAAGAAAATCAGACTCATGTCTGTAACATAGGAGGCTCCATGTGTCTTGATAGGCAGCTTGGAAAACCACAGACCCCATAGCATATATTCCATGGAGGAGTTTCTGTCCAAATGACTTAATGGAAAAAGCAAATATGACCTGTTGTGTTTGTGCAGGGAAAACTATCAAATTCTAATGAGTAGTCGTCATGAAAAGACAGAAAAGGGAATGCTTTCATGTACTTCAGAGAGGGAAAATAAAATATTTTGGCTGTAGCAAAAGCAGAAAAAAATGTACTCCACAGAGGACTGTCTTCCCCATCTTACTTCTATCACTGATGCAAAAGGAGAAATTAAAAAGCAGAGTTCAGTGTTAGCTTTTTTTGCTTTACCCGGCTACTTTTCAGGTAATTTTTAGTTTGAAGAGAAACACTTCCTACAGTCAAGAAGCCATGAGTAGGAAGGTTGGATTTTATGGTGGTGGAGATTTGGGACAGGTATCACACTACTGAATTTAGCAAAGTTATTTGAGATTTTCATCCTTGTAACTGGGAGCGAAATCCAGTCCATAAGTGTGAAGATAAAATGAATAATGTTTAGATACTGCAAAGGCTTATTATGTTTCTTCACAATTTGTTTGTTGTTTGTTGTCAAAATACTGTCAAAGAACTGTGTATGTTGCTAACTGAGTAATAATTTTAGAAAAGTTCCACGATAAAGGAGGCTAAACACCAGTACAGGTTGCCCAGAGAAGTTGTGAGATTTCCATCTCTTTTTGAAACTGAGTTGTACAAAGACCTGAGCCACATGATATAACATTGAAGTTAGCGTGGCCTAGCTTCTGGCTAGAGTAGGTAACTCCTAGAGGTCCCTTCCATCCTGAATTGTTCTGACATTCTCTGCCATTACTCTTATTTGTTTCTGAAATGCGGGGAATATTTGCTTAGAGTGGTACCAGCATAGAGTCCTACCACAGAAAAGGTTCTCAGAGCTGCTCAGTACACTCCTGTGCGTGGGCAGATAAAGCAACAGAAACCTAATGATATGGTACTTGTCATACATTGCTATATGAGAATGTCAGGGTGGGTTGCATCAGCATCTTAAAACAGGAGGTACATCTTTACTTTGAAGACCAGCTAGCTTGCTACCAATGCTGTCAGTTCATTAGCCAGAAATCTTGGAGGAAAGGTCCCCTTGTTTCCGATAATCACCCCGGTCATGAAAAAAAAAAAGTGTATTTTATCCTTGTGTGTATTTAAAGTAGAAATAAGAAATTCTAAAGCCATTAAATAGGGCAGTGGAGACAGCACATTTGAAGCACCGAGTACTGCCTTGCTCATCCATGTTTAAGAAAGATCCATTGAAAGTTAAAGAGATGCTGAAAGAACTATTAAGATGACCAAGAAGAGCCTTGTTTAGCACAACTGAACACAAACTAAGGCAAATATGGTTCCTTTCAGTTAATATTTTGGGAGTAAACGCTTTGGAAAGACAACAGTCCGTATATATCCAGTCTGTTACTGTGTATAAATTGTCCATAAAAAACATAACTGGAAATTAGAAGGCAGTTTCTTGCCAGTAGGAGATTGAGCTTGTTGAGTAATGTCCTACTGGTAGGGCTAAAGACAAAAAAAACCCCAAACAACTAAAGCTCTGCAGTGAACAACTAAAGCTCTAACTTGTTTTCCAACTGATTGTTTTCTATGATCAGTTTTGAACACAACCGAATGGTATGAGTGCCTTCACTAACTGGAGTACTGGATTTCTGTAGTTCACCAAGTCCTTCCTAGTCATATGTTCCATATGGACAAAGTTTCACTGTGAAGTGGAGCAGCTTTCTGAGATATTTATAGCTAGAAAATGCATTTGGAAGGATTACCATAACTTTCTGACTGTAGTTTTACTTGTGGAAAAATTAATACTGAGCATTTTCACCAGAATCAAGATTGCAGGAGGACTGAAAACATATCTTGAATTTCACAGGCTTTTTCTTTTTTCTTGCACAGAATATGAAATTCATGCTGGAAGTCCAGGCTGAAAGCAGAGAGAGAAGGGAAAAAGGGCATATTATGATTGTAACATTAACCTTTGCTTTTCAGTGCCTGTGCTCTCAAAATAATACAGTGAAACTATCAGAACATTTCCACATCTTTTCCTGTTTCTTTTGTTGTTTTTTTTTTTTAATAAACTACTGAGTGTACATTTGGTTTTGCTGCTCTTTTGTTCTTTATATTATAGAAGTGCAGTACTTAACAGTCTAGTAGTAAGTATAGTGTGCAGTTTCTCAGAGGATCTCCAGTTGTACAGCTTTGACAGGACTTTCCGATGTCACCCCTTGGCCCTAGCTATTGCAGCATGTCCCACTGGTAGGAATAGGATGTGACTCAGGCATTCTTGTCATCAAAAAATGTCAATGGGAAACTGAAAAAATGGTTCATACCAAATACTTCTAGCAATTAGGTCATCTCCAGGGGGACAGAAAAGAGAAAGGCAAAGTATTTGTAGGTTATCAAGGAACCTGGGAACATATTTCATTCAGTAAGTAAATAGGAAGAGTTTGGAAACAGTTTATAGCAGATGCCACAGGTTGTGGAATAAGGGCATGGTAATGTGGGCTGTCTCCACTGCATACATCATTGACTGAAGTCCTTTCTTTAGGTGGAGTTTTCCTTCTCCTATCTATTTATTTATTGAACAGCATGTGCAAAATCAGTAGTTTCCCAAGAATTATTTTAAACGAACTTAGCACATTTTGAAAGAAATTCATGTGGATGTGCAGCACTAAACATTACTGAAATCTTTGGCATAAAGTTGTTCAGATCTTGGAAGTGCACATCAGTTTGGGGGACACTAAAAGAGCTTTGTTCCCAGTAGGTCTTGGAATAGGTTGATATATTGGCTAGAGTGGGTTATAGTTGGATAAACACCTGGAGTAAAAAGTGATCAAGGCACATGTATTTCTGTGGACTGTCGGTCACTAACACTTCACAGGGACATATCAACTAAGGCTGCCATTTGGTCATGGCATGGGATGCTGGCCTCAGAGAAGAATGAGGTAAGACTCAATAGTTTTTACCATGTTTTACCTCATCAAATCTCTGCACTTTTCCTAACCCCAAAGAAGGAAGACTGTTATCTAGGACTGCCTGCTTGCACATTTGATGAATCAAAACCTGAATGTCTTGTCCAAGGTCATACCCAAAACATGTGACTGAGAGAGGAAAAGATATTCTGGTCCTCGTCTGTTACCCTCCCCATAAATGCATTTGTCATCTTCCATTGGTCCATTGCCTCATTTACTACTCTTCATACAACTCTCTCAATGAGTCTTATCCATATTTACTTAGCTACTGGAAGAGGAAGGGACTTCTGAGCAGCATATGTTATCATAAAATGATAAAAATTCATGAAATTCTGTATTCTGGTATATATGTTAGGAGCAGACAACTCTATATTTATTCCTTGACTTTTCAATGCCTGCCTTTGAACTTGCTGGTATCTGTATCTGTATTAAAAATACAGGTGGGTGCCTCAAGATTTTTCCTGTGATATTTCTGTGGAGAAAAACAGTAAAAAATAAAGCTCTAGCACACCGTGGAGTGAACTGTCAGTGAGTTCTTTTGCCACATTCTGTAGCCCTTTTATTGTAAGAAAGAAAAAATTACTAATTAGAACATGAGCATTAAATTAGCGTTGTATTTCTGCCACACCTTTGGATTTTGCACTCAAAAAACTAAGAAGCAGCTGAATGTAAATCTTCATTTCATGCATCTTTCACTCAAATGTTAGTCACAGTTATTTTGTTTTAATAATTTAGTGTCCTCTGTTCTGCATATGCAAAATCCCTTTGCTAAATTCTTAGAACTTGACATAGTCAGTTCCACTGGCTTTTTCTTGGATCCTGGAAAAGTATGTCACTCATAAGGACTGAGTTGTTACTGAGAGTATAGTTGTGTCTTTTCTTCTGAGGAAATGAAGTATTAAAAAACAGGCCATAGGGAGGGTGTTTGGCTTTGTTTTGTTCTGTGTTTCTGTATCTATCTATCTACAAAATGAGACATTCAGGAAAACAATACACTCTGAATGTGAGACAAACCTCTAGGTTGTGAGGAACTGGAAAATGACTCTGAAAAAGAAATGCATTGACTGCTTTTCACTCTGCATGCTATATATATTAAATGTGTCCTTTCTGGGATGTTTAAAGAATGGAATCAATCAGAGTGAGAAATGTCAACAGAGAACTGTTCAAGGTAGTTTTCCATCCTGAGTGATGCCTGTCCCATCTGCTGGGACCCCACCACCACGGGAGGTAGGGGCTTCTCTCTGCTGATGCTGCACATCAGGACTCTCCTGCAGGAGATGCACTTGAACTAGGACCAAGTCACTGGTCACCAAACGGCGCATGGCTGACGTTCTGTGTCCTGTATCGCATGCTAGACCTCACTAGGTGACTCTAGATAAAGGGACTTCTTCAACAAGGGAAGCGAGAGGGAGGTGTGGTGTGACGTAGGACCTTTGTGATCAGAGTAGTGTCCATATAAACAGCTTGTGAGGAAACAAGCAGAGCTAAAAGTTAGTTTTCTTTTTAATTCTGTTTAATTTTGTATGCTTTTCATTCCAGAACCTGAAATTGCTTTGTGCATGGGTTTATAAATATTTAACACACATGTTTAATGAATAAGAAATTTACTTTAAGGGTCAGTAGCAGATTCAGTTACTTTTTCAGGTACCTTTTTTAATTGTTTCTCATTATATTTGTAAATGTAATTTTAAAATCTTTAAAAAGAAATTAATATAGGCCATCAGAGAATCGTCTCTAATAGATAACATTCATAAGTGCTTTTCACCTCTGTTACACAATTAGACCAGGATCTCAGAGTTTTTGATGAGTACCAAAGTCTTGCAAGGAAAAGTCCAAGGTCATACAGTTATTTTATGGAAGATTCAGGAATAGAAAACAGCTCCATGCTTTATCTGCTCTAATCAAATAGTTCTCCAGATGGTGGACTATTTTCCTCAGCAGTCTCTCTAGCTTTTGTATGTTTCCTACAAGAGGCAGCATAATTAAAGGGTCTTCCTGTGGAATAAAGTTTTGGGAAAAAGATGATACTGGAAGCAATCTTTGTTTCTTTGAATAGATTGCCCTAAAAAATGACTTTCACTATTGTTTGTAATATAGTTATGTTCAAAAGATGACTATTACTGAAATTGACTGACTTTATTCGTTAAAACATCAACAGAGCACTGATGCTGGTGCAAATGATGAAATAAAACCAAAAGGTCTCAGATAAACTCATTACCATCACTCTCATGGCAAAGTGATTGGAAAAGTACAACATTTCAGTTACTTGACAAATTTATATGCCTAAAGAGAAGGTGTAAAGTAAAGCCCAGCTTTTTTTCATTGTATATTGAAGATTGCAGTATTTGTGGATGATACCAGACATTCACCTGTAAGGCAGCGTGTCCAGTCCTGAAGTCGGGAGTAAGAGGCCATTATTTTACATGTTTTAATGCACCACATGCACACACACATAGTTCATTTTCTGTGAGCCTTCAGAAAGGGAAAAGAAAAGGATAGAGTAGTATGTCTGGAAAAATAAACATAAATTTTAAAGTTAGCCAGGCTCCTCTATCCTATTATTAACAAACACAGATATCATCACTGGCTGTAGCCCAGTTTGACTTTTGAAGGTAAAATTGTGTCTTCTGATATGCCTTCAAGACATTATTACACCTTTAGTTCTGAGGTCCATAAACCATTACTCTGGGTGCTCATAAATATGCATTTCCTTTACATTTCTAAGTAAGCTGCTATTGCTGTCATTCACTTTTAGTTAAGACCTGTCAGGTGGTGTTTTTGTTGAAGGAAAGGAGTTTAAATTATGGGCGAACTGAAGATATGTAGTTCTTAGGAGTGCTAAAATTATGAGTGAGTTGGAGAGATTATTCCTCACAAGTAATTTTAGGATCCCAAGGGATAATGGTGATGTGTACAAGAGATGTTCCCTTCTCCGTTAATTCCATTAAAAGCCTCTGATTTCTGTGTTGCTGGAGTGAGACTCCGAAAACCTGCTTTTCCATCTTACATAATCACTTTCACAGTATCCTGTAACATCCACCTCTGCTAAGACTGTCAGTGCGCTGACTCCGGGAGTGACAGTGATATATAGGTCTGACAAAGCGTCCTTTGCAGTATGCTTCAGTGAAGTGAGAACTGCGAACGCTGACAGTATTACTGGAAACCTTTTACTTAGGCAGAATTAATAAATTACAACTTGTATTTTGGGATGGTCTTGTAATATACAGCTGGTCCAGAATGATATGACTTACTAGTAAGGAATTACTGCATCTTGGCAGACAGCATCCAATTTATTTTCAGTTCTGAGAAAAGCATTATCCACTGGATAAGACACTGGATCAGGAGTTAAGGCATTCAGGATCACAGTTGTGCCATTCTTCTGGTGCCTGGTCTCATGCGAGTCTCTTCACCCAGGTGTCTTTTGTTCCTTCCCTGACTCTTTCCCTTTTTAAACTGTGCTGTTGTCCTTGGGGTGTGATGTGGCTGTGATTGTTCATAGAGTGTCCCCCTCAGCTCTTGCAGTCCTTCCTCTCTTAGGTGAACACCATGAATCCCATACTTGGACTAAATCCATAAATTTAATTTGTTACCCACAAGTTCTATCTCCTGTCCCAGCTTTGTTTGGTTCAGACTTGGGAAGCTTTTCTTTAGCAAGTTGTGACCAGTCATGAGTGAGTCAATCTGAAGCAAAGAATGTTTTTAATCTTTGCAGCAAGGACACAGGCGGACAGTAAAGGGGATTTCAGCTCAATAAGGCAGGCATTAGAGAGAAGTGACCCTAGCTTCTCCGGAGCTGCACTGTCTCTGAGGCTCTGTCCCTGGCTCGTCATGCGACTTAGTCACTGCTCTTTGTTTGCCGCAAGACTTTTTTGTTTTTCACAAAATTGGATATATGATTTAAGTACTGAGTCTTGTACTTTGTTTCATGTGGCCTCATCCCTTCCCCAAATTGCTCAGGTTTTCTGTGCCACCCCTAAGACCTTGCTGTCCAGCTGGGGAAAAGGAAGCAGTTGGTGACAGGCTGTATCCTTCCCTTCCTGGCTTAGCTGTCCCCATCCCTCCTCTAAGTAAACAGCTGGTCAGGTTTGGTTGGGGAGGTCTGTGGCTCCTGGGAGGCTGCTCGTGGAGGAGCAGAGGCACGGGAGAAGGGATAACTCCAGACCTATATGGTGCTGCAGTCCCACTGTGACATCCCCCAGGGACTGGCACTGGTCACCTAGTAAGGTTGGACACATCAGGCAGCGTGAGGTTAACTATAGCAGAGGGAGAGTGATAGTCCTCTCTTGAAACACCACTGACCCTTTATCCAGAAAGTTTAATATTATTATCACAGTGCTTGGTGATGTTGTGCTTATTCAACAACCACTGCTGTGAATGACTCAGTGATGTTGTCTGGCAGTAGCATGATATACACCAGAGTAATTGGGAATATATTTCAAATTACTGGTATTGAAAACGTTTTTCAAGCAGTGGTTGGTTTGGTCCTGTTCATGTACTTGAGAAGTTAAACTTGTTGCCAGAAATGTGGTCTGGAAGAGTTTCTTGCTGGTTCAGACAGGCTAGGGCTGTTGAAGGAATTTTCTTCAGTGCGGAAAAAGGGAAGGGGATGTTGCTTTCCTTTTGATCATGGTCTTATGATCATTTACATGTGTGTTGGTTTTTTTTCCTAAAAAAAATACCCCAGTAGGGAATCTTTGACTTCTCCTGTGACCTCAGTTGCTCCTGGTCTGTTTAAGGTGAAAATAAAATAATTTATGTGAGACAATGGAAGAGATTTCTGGCTATGCAGTTATGGGGATGAGAAGGTGTTTTGTGGAACATCTGGTACATGGATATGCTTTATTGTGGGCAATTGAATTGGATGACCTGGTCATCAGTGTCTATATTTTCCTTTATTGTCTTTAAGTGCTCTCAGTGGAGAACTATTAGTAGTATTTTCCTACTTTCCTGCCTAAACACAGGCTAGCTTTTATTGGAGCTAACCTCTAGTAATTATAAAGCTAACATCACAATAACAAGCAAACAGATGGGACATATAATATTCATAAATTATTGAATGCAGCTTCCCCCATCCTTCACAGTAAGCTCTTCAGGACAGGGACAGACAGTGTCTTGTGCACACCTGCAGTGCAACAAGGGGGTAAGCAGCAGCCAACGTGATTTGTCAAATCAATTGCATTTTATTCTCTGACAGAGTAGCAAACCTTATCAATGGGGAAGAGGAAGAGGTGCCATATGCCTTGACCTTGTCAAGGCTTTTTGACAATGTACTCTGGTAAACAAACTAGAGATGCATGAATATGAAGCTAGTGCAAGGTGGGTACCAAATTGGTATGAAAGCTGCTCTCGGTAGTCATTGTCTGTTTGTAAAGGTGTCATGAGGGATCTATAGCGGTCTGTCCTGGACACAATATTTTAATTGCAAGTGATTAATTTAGTTTGCAAATTATACCAGCACAGGAGACAGTAAAGAGATAAGAGTTTAAGATAAAAATTCAAACTAAATTTGAGAAATGGGTGAAATTGCTCGGAAAAATAGAATATGATCCAACAAGGTAAAGGGCAAGATTCTTAACTTTGGTTTAAATAATCAACCTACAGACTGAAATGCTTAGGCAATAATTTTAGAGAAAGGGTTTGTAACAGTTAACAGAGTCACAGGCAGGCTGTGATTGAATGTATAAGGAGAGTATACACATAAAAGATACCAGTAAGGCCTCAGAAGAAGTGCTGTGTTCAATTTTGTACAAAGATCAGAAAAGAAAAAAGTCCACAGGAGAGCAAGAGGAGCCTAGAAAACAAAGACTGAAGGACTGGGTCTGAATGACTGGCTCAATCTGGAGAGCAGAAGACTTGAGAGATGTAATGGCAATCATTAAATATATCAAAGCCTTATACAAAGAAGAAGAGAATAAATCAGCTGCCCTCTGAGTCTGTGGTGGATATGACAAAAAGTAATGTGCTAAGAGTTCAATACAGGAACTTTGAGTTAGATATTGGACATGAGGAAACTTTTCATGATAAACCTAGTGAAGCATTGGGGTAAAGCTAGTGAGGCTGTGCCCTCTCCATTTTTAAGGACTTGATTTTCTGTGACTCTGTAGTCCCTATGTGGAACATGGTTACTCGATGTGTCCTCCAAGTTGGAATCTGTGACAACAGTGTAATCATCTCTGTTTCTCTTGTTTTTGCTACTTAGCTTCTATCTGGCAGATCCCCTCTTGTTCAGCATTTTCCACTATTAAGTGAGCTATGAGTAGACCTTCAAAAAGAACGTATTAAAAAAAAAAATCTGCAGACTGTAAGGGACAGAGATGGCAAAGACCAGAAGAGCACACTTTGGACTTGCGCAGCTTTGGAACGATGGCACTGCATACTACCTCTGTCCTCCTAGAAAGCTCTAAGTCTGTTTCCACTCATTTCGGAGTATATCACATTTTCCTCTGTTTGCAGCCAACGAAGTTAATAAAATCAGCATAAGCCAAATTGGAGCTGGGCGCAGTCTGTCTCAGAAAGACTCTTTGTGTGCTGTGTGTCCCTCTTACCATGCCTTACGCTGCCTTTTTCACACCTCTCATCATCAAAGAAATAGTCCAATAGTTTCCATTGTCTGAAAGTAATCATCTAATCAAATATTTGATAAAAATGTCTTTTAATTGCATTAATGGTGCGTACTTCACTCCTAAGCAGTAGTAGTTTTGTTTTGCTTTTCTGATTTTCAGAATTTGTTCTAAAACATGGTTGTTTGTATGAAAGTGCAACTGCTAGTAGTTGTTCAGTAGCAAAGTAATAAAAATGTGCTCAACACTACCTGGGCACGTTAATGCATGTATAGATTATGTAGGTGGAGAACAAAAGAAGCAAAACACACACCCAGTGATTTGTTTCAAATTAATTATGTTGATTTATTTTTAAGAAAGGTATTTAATATTTTCATAGTTGTCTATTTGAGTAGGAAATGTTAAGGAGATTGTTGGAAGGGTTAATTGAAGAACTGCCATTGTGTGTGGAAGATACTCCCTTTACATGGAGCTATTACTGTTTAATGGCTGTGGGCAGGCACCTGTTGGGCTTGAGCAAAAGATTGTAAAAGGTGATTCAGCATTGAAAGATGTGAAAAAGGACTGCCCATAAAATAGTATCTAGTAAGCATCAATATTTTGAGTGCTGTTCTTTAGATTTTTTATTATGGTCTTGCAACTAATTATGTTCTACAGGAATTTAAATAATGAAATTACCTGACTAATTAGCTGATTTAAAGTGTTGATGTTATTTTTTGTTTTGTACATTATTGATGACCAATTTTTTTAATTTCTTTTCTTGATTGCTTATATAGATTTTTAAAGTATTCCTTAAAAGTAGTATCAGAAAAGGTGCTAATTTAAATATGTTCTTAATTACTTATTATAATCAACATATGTCTAATATAGATTTTAAATGCAAAGCACTTCTTTAATGAAATGCTGCAGGATTTTTAAGGGATTCTGTTTCCAGTCAGAATATTATATTTAACAAATATTACCAGATTTCTGTTTTGGAATCGGGGAAAGATAGCAATAATTAAATGGATATCTTTTGGTATACTTAAGAATACTTTATATTTTGGGGTTTTTTTAATCTTGCATGCAGCATAAAAGGAACTTACTCATTTTAATGCATCCTTCTTGTTGGCTTAAAGCTGAAATACAGTTGCTTGAAAATTAATTTACCCCTCATGAATGACTGGTTGGATTATCTTTGTAGCATTAAATGTCAACCCTGAGCTCAGAGCACATTGTGTCTACGCTAAAAAGTTGTCCCTGAGCACTTAATGTTGTGTTAAATGATGATGTGTCCTTTGCAAATGTATTATTAGTGTCAAGCTGTTCCGTCTCTCAAGATTGAAAAATGGTCAGTGATTTGAGTTGCCATTAAACCTGAATAAAAAAGGGAGAGGCTGTGAGGGGTTTCCATGCCTTTTCTGAGTACAGACATACTCTTGAGTATGCATATGACATATCAAAATATTTCTGTTAACCTAAGACTCCAAAAACTCCATTTGGAATCACAGCAATTAAAAATAAGAGTATCTCACTTCTACTTCTCAGGAAAAGGATGGTCGTTGAAAACATCTGTGTGACACTAAGTGCACAGGACCCTAAAATAAATACTTGAGAACTTGGTCTTGTTTCTGTAGATGTGAGCTGGAGTTCTGGTGCTGATTCTCAAACAGATTATAACACCATTACTGATGTGTGATTTGCTGTCTGATTTTAACTGAGGTTAGGCTTGAAATTCCTTTGGAATTTTGTTTTTCTTTTTTTATTGGCTTTTTTTGTTGTTCCTCTGACATCCGAAGTAAATAGTTATTTCCAGTTTTATAGTGTTATGGATGAGGCATGCATGTTTAAGATGTGTCATATTGAGTAGAGTTTCACTGGACTGAAATTCTGTTACACAGTGAATACACAGTGACTGGTTTAAAATCTCTCAAAGACATTTAATCATATACTTTTGTATGTGTACCTTAGAAGCTAGGTGCCTAGGTACCTTTATGGAACTAGGAGATGTTACAAAGCACTTGAGAAAACACTTTTTTCCCCATGCCAGATACCTAACTTGCAGGCATTAATAAAGGCACTTAAATAAGAATTCTACTACTGTATACGAGATGATAGAGCCCAGTTTTGAGGAGTCCCAGGGCGCATAGGAAAAAAATATACTTATATTCCATCCTCTACAAACCAAAATACTGGAAGTTATGGAATTGTTGAAAGTACAAACTGATTTGAACTTTTTAGTCTGTTGACTTGTTGTTTATAGACCCTACTGAATCCCTTTGGTGCACTTTTGTTACATTACTATAGTTACATTAAGGTATTTCAGACAATGTGATTTTATGGCCAAATTCTCGCTGAGCTGTCAGCCGTTTAGCTGGTTCCAAGGAGGTGTTCCCTGATTACTGGAAAAGGCAAATACCATGCCCATCTTCAAGAAAACTAGGAGGAGGACATGGACATACTAGAGTGAGTCCAGTGAAGGGCCAAGATGACTATCTGAAACACCAAATGTACAAGAAGAAGCTGAGAGAGCTGGTTTCTTCAGCTTTAAGGAGAGAAGGCTCAGCTAAGATATTATTGCTGCCTACAAATATTTAATAGGAGGCTACAGACAAAGTGAATCCTAACTTTTCTCAAAGGTGCACAATGGACAAGAGGACAAGAGGCAAGTTAGTACGCAAAAATTCCAATTAGGTAGGAGAAAAATGTTTTTACTAGGAGGATGGTCAAATGTTGGAAAAGGTTGCTTAGAGAATTTGTGGAATCTCCACCTTTGGAAATACTCAAAACTCAGCTAGACAAGCTCAGCTAGACTAGCTCCCTAAGCAACTGGAGCTAACTTTCAGGCTGGATCCAGCTCAGAATTTGGCTCTGTTGTGAGTGGAGGGTTGGACCAGATGACCTCCAGAGGTCTCTTCTAACCTGAACTGTCTGATTAGTCTGCAGCTCAAAGCGCCAGGGCCCATAGCTGGCACACAGGAACAGTTCCGAAGAAGCAGTGTGATAGTTATGGTACATCTTCACAACAGTGGCTCTGTAGTACAGATGTAGCTAACGGGCTTGGGAACAACCACGGCATAGCTGAGCAAGGGTGGAATTCACTGGGAACCAGCTAAGCTGTGATTTTAGATGCATTTTACAGCCTTTTCATGGCTCTGTGATGTTCTTTCTATAGTGCTAGTAATACTTCAGATAATTACTTACCCACAAATGTCCCGAGAGTTCAGGTTAAAAAAATCATGTAGAAACAGATTCTCCCTCTCCACTTGTCCTTTAGATGTAATTTCCGTGGCTCAGAATCATCCTGCTTAACCTTAGAGGTGAAACCAACCCTCTTGACTTGGGTGCTGAAGATCTCTAGGACCTCTCTGTTGTTGATGACGGTAAAATATCCCCTGCAGGGAGCACTTTAGGCTGTCCTAGACTGCAATCTCTCACTCTTTGGAGAGTTGGAGACAGAGTAGTTTGGGTTGGAAGGGACCTTTAAAGGTTATCTAGTCCAACCCCCCTGCAAGGAGCAGGGACATCTCCAACCACACCAGGTTGCTCAGAGCCCCGTTCAACCCAGTCTTGAATGTTTCCAGGGATGGGGCATCCACCACCTATCTGGGCAACCTGTTCCAGTGCCTCACCACTCTTGTATAAAATTTTTTCCTTCTGTCTAATCTGAATCTACTATGGGAAGTAAAGAGAGACCTAAACAAGTAATCACCTAAAACTGAAGTCAGGTGCAATGGCCGTGACCTTCTATACCTTGCATGTAGGGAGGTTGTGACTGAGCCCCTGCCCCTGCCAGCGAGATCTTCCCCCTGTTACAGCAGGGAAAAGGAGGGGATGCTCGAAGTCAGACTGTGGAAACCCTGAAAAGACCACAGGACCCTCCACAAACCCCGTTTATTCTATGGGGTTTTGTGGAGGGTTCCTGGAACCTTTGCTAATTCAGATAAATAATCATAATAAGGACATTGATTTCAGCTTAACCTGGTGTGTGTCAAACTTTCCTTTTTCCAGTAAAGCTTGCCACAGTCTGTCTCTAGTTTCTAACTAGCTATGTATAAATTTTATTATAGGTTTCAGCATCAGTTACATTAATGTACTTTAGTTAAACTGCTGCTGGTAACTAAAATTTACCCAGGAGTTGTAGTTTTATTACAACTTAAACAATGCTTTAACATATTAAATGGATTGCTACTGTATGGAAAATGTCTTACTAATGTTTGATTATGACTATAATACCAGCACAGAAAGATTCAGGACAGCAGTTTGTTGGTTGTTATGAATTCAAGTGAAAGTGTTGAAAGGAATTTTAAATCTGTAATGTTGATTAGCTAATTTTACTATCTGTCAGGTTTTTTGGCATGCTGTAAATAACTCATCTTCAAATAATTTGTCTGAGTAATTAAATTTAGATTGCACATTTCTCCTTTCAAATATTTTGACTCTTATCTATTTGCTTTTCCATTGTGGCTTAATTGGTGTGGTCTATATAAACGGACAATAAATTTATATACCTTTGTTATAAAGATCAGTCAGTGAATAGAACTTGGTATTCATCCCAAACAGAATTATGATTGAATGTATTTGCAAGATTAAAGTACTGAATTTACTTTTTTCTAATTAAAGGCAATTAAAGATTTGCAGACACAAATAAAAGACAATGAATTGAGGAATAAGTGTAGGAGCAAGTCCATTTGCAGGTGAAAAGAAGTGCCTTTGAAGCAGAACCAGCTGTATTTTCATTGAAAGAATAACAGTTTAGGAAGCTTTTCTGCATGTGCTTGCTTGATAGCATAATGTACTCATAAGCAGCTTACGCAGTACAGTATTCAGAAAATAGCAGTGCATTAATTTTTAAAGTAGCAAATGCAGGCAAAGAGCAATGCTGCCACATGATGATAATGAAGGTGGATATTGTAAAGTCTACTGAGAGAAAAGAAAGCAGGGAGCTCCTGAAATGTGAACATTTATAAAACAATAACTAGATATTCATATGATAATAAGCTTGGACAGCAGCATCAACAAAGGCCAAAGATGCAGTCCTGTTTCTGCTTAAGCCTGATGAATTGAAAAGCAGAGAAGCAGTCTTTAGTCTGTTATTCAATTCCAGTAATGAGCTATTGTTAGAATGAAAGAGTAAATATCTAGAAGGGTTGGGAATCTTAATTTTTTTTCTCGTGAAGTTATTCTATAGATTTTTTTTCAAGTTGTATCTCAGATGGCATTATCTTTAAACACAATCTTAAACGTAGTCAGTTATCTTAAATATAGTGCTCAACACGTTGCATTCTCAGTTACGTGTATGGCAGCGCTGGGTATGTTTGCAAACATACAGTGTTATGCATACCACCTGGTAATGTCACAGTCTTTCTGTAGACTAAAAAAAAAAATATTCACCCAGAACTTAATGAACTCGTCTAGCTCTGTGGTGGTTTAGCCCGGATCACCACACAGTTTATTGCTCACCCTCCCCCTACCCAGCAGGACGGGGGGAGAGAAATTGGGAAGAGAGGAAAACTCATGGGTTGAGATAAAAACAGTTTACTAAAAATACTGAAAACTACAAAGCTAACAGAATATAAGGATATTAATATATACAAAATATACAAAATGAACAATGTACAGTTTCTCACCACCCGATGTCCGAATGACCGACTCAGCCCGTCCTGAGCAGCGATCACAGAAACGACACCGAGCAGCAAGCAAAGGGGGGAGAGCAAGCTAGCAAGGTAGAGGGAACGATGCCAGCAAGCAAGAGAGAAGAAAAGGATGCCAAGGGTGCCCAAACAGATACCCGAAAAGAATTGCCCGAAAAGAAATGCCACCTCCCATGGGCCACCCCCCACTTATATACTGAGCATGACGTTTATGGCATGGAATACTCTCTTTGGCCAGTTTGGATCAATTATTCTGTCTGTCTTTTGCCCAGCTTCCCGCATCTGCACGTTAACGAGACTTTAACGAGACTTGGAAAGCCAGACAGTGTCCTTGGTCTCATTAACAACAACTCGTATCATCAGAGTGTTTTTATCAACATTCTTCACACATGAAATCCAAAACACACCGGCTACTGAGAAGGAAATTAACTCCATCCCTGCTGAAACCAGGACAAGCTCATATGTATTATTTAGTTTACGTTTTGCATTAATCATGGTGTCATTGGAGGTTTAGTTAAAAAGAATACTGAATATATGAGATCAGGTCGTCTCTAATCTGTTATTAAAATTATTGAATAGAACATATATGGGATCTCAGCTTCCTTTGTGAGTAGAGATAAATCACAAAAATTCTTGTGAAATCCATAGATTTGTAATCCTGGTTATATGAGGAGAAACAAACTCATGTTGCATATTGTATGAATCCCTAATATTCCCTCTGAGGGAGACACTGCCATTTTTCACAATACAGCTGTGTTTAGTAGCTCAAAAAATCCCTATATTTCACCCTTATCTTCACCCTTTTCTAATCCTACAGCTAGTAGAATAGTCTTCATTTCTACCTGTGAAAGTTTTCAAAGAAGGATCTGTAAACAGGAGACAACTCAGCTCAGCTGCTGCTGAGGTCACTTTGTCACCAAAGAAGTGGAAAAAACTGTGCAAGAAGGATAGAAGGAAGGGGGGCAAGGAAAGGTGAGCTCTGGAGAGCTTCCGAAGGGCAAAGGCAACTTCAAGCACTGAAATGGTCTTTGCACCTGGTCTTGGGAGGAACTGCAGGAGGTATGACAAGCAGAGAGATGATGGCTGTAGTCAGTAAGAAAAGTTGCCTTGTGGTGGACTAGTTCTTTGGCCTTAAAAATTGAAAGGAAGTGAGGGACTTGGGAAAAGTTGTAAAGAAAAAAAGTGGCATATTTCTAAAAAAAAAAAAAAGAAATTAAAGTAGTTATAAAAAGAAGTTAAGGAAGGCTGACACTGAAGTTTGAGAGAAGAGATGGAGTGACGATAACAATAATGAGAAGTAGAAGAGGAAAGGATTTTGCTTAAGTAATATAAAAAGTAAGATTTGGTCTGGAAATTTTCCAGTTCTATCTTCTTGGCTTCTTCTTCTTGCCTTCGTACATTCCCTCAGGAAAACTCAGTGTCTTGAACAGACATTGGGTAAAGCAGACAAATGTGGCTTTGTCCATCTTAACTGGCTTTGATGGTCACTTCCTGGGAAGAAGAAAGCTGATGACTGTGACAGATAAATGTACAAGAAAGCTTGCAGGATAAATGAGATAAAAGTAGAAGATATTGGGAGTGTGAATATACGTATTCCAACTGGTTGAATTTGCAGGCCCAAAAGAACATAGGGAGCCTGTATTATTTATTTCTGCTTGTTTTCCAGGTGGTAATGATCAGTATTCACGTGATAGGGGCTTTGTATTTCATAGTTCTTTATAGTCCTGTAGTGCAGATGTCTTTCCCAAGGCCTCAGAAAGTTCAGATGCTTTAAGAGTCGTTTAGTACAATTGCTGAGTCTGGTTTTCATTACAACGGACTCCACAGATGCCCTTTTTAAACTTTTGCACTTGGTGGACTCAGACTGTTTCCCTACTGTATTTTTTTTTTCCCTTTTGGCTATCACATTTAGCAAGGAGAGTCGTAAATTAATGGCAGTGCATAGATTTGGAGAACTACCAGCTCTAGAGTAATTATTAAAATAACCTATTTGTTATATATTTGTGATATTCTTCATATCAGATTTAATGTAACAAATCTGGAAGTATTCTCTAGATAAGTAGAATCCAATCTTAGCCGTAGCCACAATGCTGGAATAAACAGTAGCAGAGTGCCTGAAACCAAGGAGTAGAACACCAGATTTCCCTTTTCTAGGAATAGACTTAGTGCTGCTGGTAAATGTAGTTCAGGCTGGATCTCCTGTGCAATATTTACTCCTGTTCATGTCACCTTCACAGCTGAGTCCTAGAGAGGAAGAAGGAGAATGGACAAAGGGAGGAAGAGGAGGTAGGCTTCAGTAGCTGACTTGTTTCCCATTCCTGATAGGTCGTACAAAGCTTTATAATTTTCATTATCTAATGCTGTTGCATCACTGGAAGGGAAGGCTCTTGACTGTCCTGCTTTATCCCAGATGGGAGAGCAGCAAACCTGAATTATGAGAACTGAAACTGAACTTAGTCCTTGTCAGTTGTATACTTCTAAATGAAGGTATTTTTCATGCGTAAAACATCTCTGATGGATAAATTTCTATAGTTTGTTCACAAGTAAGTAAGAACAGCTGCATCACTTTATTGAAAGTTGGCTCCCAGCAAACAAACAAAAAAATTCAAGGCTGGGGTATGTCTACGCCAAATTTCAGCCTGGAGTGAATTTTTATGAGTTATAAACTCCTGCCATTTATAATGGAAATTCTGACAGCTCTTTAACTATTTCATAGCGAAAGTACGACTCCAAGTACATTAGGGAGAGGCAACACATTCTCCTTCTGGCTGGCTTCATCTCATGCCTTAGCCATTTTGATGGTTCCTGCAATTCTTTCCCTAGCTGTTAAAAAAAAATGGCAGTACTCCTGATGCATCCTATTATCAGATATCATTGACTTCTGAAGAATAATGCTGCAGTGGTCCTGTCCTGCAAATGAGATGATCATAGAGTGGTTTGGGTTGGAAGAGACCTTAAAGATCATCTAGTTCCAAGCCCCCTGCAATGGGCAGGGACAACTTCCACTAGATCAGGTCGCTCAAAGCCCCATCCAACCTGGTCTTGAACACTTCCAGGGATGGGGCATCCACAACTTTTCTGGGCAGCCTGTTCCCAGTGCACCACCACCCTCACAGTAAATAATGTCTTCCTTATATCTGATCTAAATCTACCCTCTTTTAGTTTAAAGCCATTACCTCTTGTCCTGTCACTACATGCCATTGTCAAAAGTCCCTCTCCAGCTTTCGTGTAGGCCCCTGTCGTAGTTCAGCCCGGATCGGGACCAGACTACGCAGTCTCTCTCTCACTCCCCCCACCCTCCGAGAGAACAGGGGGAGATAATAGAAGAAAAACGGCTCGAGGTTTGAGATAAGGACAGGGAGAAATCCTTAAAGTTACCGTCACGGGCAAAAACAGACTCGACTTGGGAAAACTATTCATTTATTACTAAATTACTATTGCTACTAAAACTAGCAGGATAATGAGACAGAGAACAAGATAAAAAAAAAAAACCTCCTCCCCACCCCTCCCTCTTCCCGAGCTTAACATTATCTCTAGTACCTTCCCGCCCCGAGTGGCACAAGGGGGGAAGAGGGAATGGGGGTTGCGGTCAGTTCATTACACGATGTTTTACGCCGCTGCTTCATAGTCGGGGGAAGAACTCCTCACATTCCTCCCCTGCTCCAGTGTGGGGTCCCACCCATACGCCACAGTCCTTCACGAAACTGCTCCGGCGTGGGTCATCTCTTCCACCGAGTGTAGTCTCTCCAGAACGGCTGCCCCAGCGGGCCCTCCACAGGCCACAGCCGCCTTCAAGCATCCACCTCCCCCGGTGTGGGGTCCTTCACGGTCCACTAAACAAAGGGGAGCGACTTCTAGCAGTTTCCTACAGAAGCTTCCACCTTAGGCCCCCCCCTCACTAAACAAAACCACAACAGCCCCCTTTAGGTACTGGAAGGCCGCTATAAGGTCTCCCCGGAGCCTTCTCTTTCCCAGACTGAACAGCCCCAACTCTCTCAGCCTGTCCTCATAGGAGAGGTGCTCCAGCCCTCTGATCATCTTTGTGGCCCTCCTCTGGATTCATTCCAACAGGTCCATGTCCTTCTTATGTTGGGGGCTCCAGAACTGGACACAATACTCCAGATGGGGTCTCATGAGAACGGAGTAGAGGGGCAGAAGCACCTCCTTCATCCTGCTGGCCACACTTCTTTTGATGCAGCCCAGGATGTGGTTGGCTTTCTGGGCTGCAAGCGCACATTGCTGGGTCATGTTGAGCTTCTCTTCCACCAGCACGCCCAAGTCCTTCTCCTCAGGGCTGCTCTCAATCCATTCTCCGCCCAGCCTGTATTTGTGCTTGAGATTGCCCCGACCCATGTGCAGGACCTTGAGATACATTGACTGGAGCATGAGACATAAATAGTCATTCTGTCATCTTTTCTTCACTCTGTCTTCTAAGAAGGTTCCTTGGATATATGTGGGGGTTTTTTTTCCCAATAGTCATAGTTTCAGTTATTTTTCCTCTTGTTATTGAGTATTTTCTAAGTTATTTCAGATCTTTTATGAATAATATCAGACCAAAGGATAATACAGAGACCTTCACAATATGTAATCCCTAGGGCTGAGGGAGAGATTATACAATTAAAGCAAATTCATAATGCAAGTTCAGCATCCACAATATGCTACAGAGAGGAGCTCGATATTGAAGATGAGCAGAGTGACAGAAAGAGTAGACAAAGGCAAAGGTGTATTTCCATGAATCCAGTATATCACTGGAGAAGACCTTTCTTTTCCAATTCATGTTTCAGAATTTCACCACTGCACTATAATATCCGAGTTTTGAAGGAGACCATAAAATGAGAAGATCGCACTACTGTTTATGAATGTAAGATCGCATCTGATTGAGCAAATGGGAGCGCTGCATGCACAAAACTACCGGGCACGGTTTTGCAGGAAAGGTTAAATTATTTGAATGTAACAATAATGAAAGCTAATGTACAACTAAGTAAAATTAGTGGTTTAAAAATGGCCAACATTTCTGCTTTAAGGATTGTAACTCAGCTTTGGAAATAGGCAGAAAGGACAAAAAGACATATATGCATTAGCAGGGAAAAAATGGAAAGGACTTTTTTGGAAAGCCAAAGCGGTTGTACTGAGGCTCTACCTCTGAGCAGTTTCTTCACAGATTCCTCTTTTCTTTCTCCTCCTTTTGTGACTGCGTCTGTGGCTTCTGTTGACTTAAAGCAGCTATGGTTAATGGTACGTAGTACAGCAGTAACAGGCCCTTCAGACAGCAAAAATATCTGTGAGAGATATCAAGTGTTTTGTGCTTTATTAAGTTGAGATGAATGATTTATGCCATTTTGAAGTACTTGCATGTCCTCCTCTGAACTCATGTCATATGAACACACAGTAATCAAGCACTTGGCTGCACTCTTTGTGGCTGCAAGAGATTGTCCCTGTAACTTTTAAAAAGTCCATCTAAGGCAGTTCTAGGAAATTCTGTATAATGTGTTTCTACAAGCAGATAGTGTGAAGCAGTGGTTTTATTAGTTCTTACTTGGAATGACCTGCATGTCTCCAAGTTCTGATAATTGCAAGTAACGTTCAGAATGATGAAACGTTTACACTCACCATAAAGTCCTGTATTACACATTTATATACGCATTAGAGATGACTAATCAACAGAAACTATAATGAAAATTTTGTCTTGATTGAAATTTGAGGGAAAAATATCATCCACCTTTACTCTACTTTTTTGCTGTCTGATGCTTACTGAACAATTTAATAAACATTGTACATAAACACTGGATGGCTGTCTGTACGTGTATTTTGACTTCACTCTGGAGTAATAGGTCCTACACTGATTTGTTGGCTCTTGCTTGTTACTGTCATTATCTGTGTTAAGGACCATTTCTCCATGGATTGAGCCACTCTCTTACAGAGTAGCTCCTGTTTAAAGTGCTGGACTGTGGGATGTTTTCAAACTGCTAGATCTGACTTTTCAACTGAAATAATTACTGACATTCCTTATATTCTTTTTGCATCATTTTCATTAAATGTGCTTTTCTACTCTAGGAAAACAAGATTATAAGAAAACCAGGCCTATGTTAAGAGCTACAAGATTAAAAGCAGAGGCCAAGAAAACAGCACTAGGCGTAAAGGTAGAGATCTATACACCTTTGTGTATATGTTGTTTCTTTTCCCCGTAGATGTACTGTGTGAATATTGATTTCTGAGAGATATTGTTTATGACACTTCAAAATCTAAGTGGAATGCCAAAATCTAAAATATTTATGATGGATTGCTTTTACTTAACCCTAAAATTACTAGAATAGTTGAAATGCTAAAAGATTTTAAGTAGTCCATGTCCTTGTTATCATGCATACTTACTTTAAGGTCAATAAAGTATGGTATGCTTAGAAAATTGATCTTTTCAGGGAGCCTCTCTACACATAAAACAAATGCTTTAACGATTTCATATAGTTATAAACATTACAATAAACATCTTCCTTCTTCCTCTTCCTATCCTATACCCAGGAGTAATTTAAAGACTGGGTTTGTTAAGTATTGTAAATTCTCAGCATTATTATCTCAGTCTACATCCTTATGGCCTGCCTCTGACTTAGAGAAAGAAGGCTTAACTAACAGCAAAACACATGGAAAGGTACTGAACTTTATTTTGGAAATGTCCCTTTTTCAGGTAGGTATGAATATAATAATGACTATTTGATCAGAGCTGTGAACGGCAGCAAGGAGGACAATTAGGAATATTTTGTGCTATCTGCTATCCAGTATGCCATCAAAATAGGATTTGTCTGAACATACATTGTTTATTTCAGTTGCATCTGGTATTTTTCCCTCCAACTTATTTTTGAATGAAATTGATATACAGTTAGCTTAGCAGCAAGGGTAAAAACTGAGCAAAATAAAACAATGGATCAAATACCTGGGTATTCCAGTGAAAGAAACTTCAGAAATGTTAAAAGGAGAACATTTTCTTGTTTCTGGCAGATGAGAAATCAATTTTTTCAAGTTATAGCTTATAGCAAATGCCAAGGTATTACTACCAAGCTGTAACAGCTGTTGAGCTGCCAGATGATGTATTTGGTTGTCTTCCAGAATTTGCTATTATAATCACGAAACAGTGCTTTCTTTTTGCTCCTGATTGCTGATCTCGATCAAGCATTACCATGCGATGCAGTATGTTTTCACAACATAATCTCTTCAGTTAGTGCTGTGTGTCAGGTTTTAATGAGAAAAAGTAGATTGCCTTTTTTGTTTAAAGGATAGATTATTAACCTTTTGAGTTCAGCATTTTTTCCTTCCTTTCTTATTAGATTTTACTTTTTCTTTTCATTTTACTTTCAATGACATGACCTTTTAAAAGTGATGTTCTACTTGGAGACTTTTACTGTACAGCCTGATTCTTTTAAAATGGGCAAGTTTTTTTGCATGTCTTTCACAAGTGAGAAAAATATGAACCTTGGTCTTCAAAACCTGTTTTGTTTCCTTACATTTCCTTTCTTAAGTAATTCCTACTTAAAAATGAAGAAGAATAGGAAAGCATACATGTAGTCATATGTATAATGAAGAATCAAGTATTAGTGAATAAAGAAATTAAGAACAGTTTATTTTGTACAAGTATATTCCGGCATGTTATAGCAGAACACCAGCTGATCTCTAGGTAAGAATGAGTTTTGCCATCAAGGCACACATGTGCTCTCCAGGTCATGGGATGTTATGTCTCTAGGGTTCTGCTAGTTGGAATGTGCAATGTCTCAGGTTTGCAATTCTGCCCCTGCCTTAAAAAAAAAAAAAAAAAAAAAAAAAGAAAAGAAAGAAATCCTTTAAAATATTGTCTTCTGGCTGTAATATTTTTTTGCCCACCTTAAAATATGACTCTGGATCATCCCCAGACAGATCACTGTCATTTGCTTTATTTCCTAATTGCTGAGAAAAGCTGACAGAGCTGAAGCAAAAGGGAAGGTGAGTTGGGCACCTTTACCTTCGGGGATATGCCTGTGGGGGAAGGAAAGCAGGGCCTTTGTGTGCATCCTTCTCACTGAGCCTGCTTAATGCCATCAACCCCAGGCTTACTAAATGTTACAATCCTTCTACCAGAATATGGGCTATCCCTGTAGGATAAAACTCTGCACTTCTACTGACAGACCCTGCATCGCTCAGCACGGATGCAAGGCATTTTTAATGTCTCAGGGTAAACTTGGCACGTCTTCCCATCTCACAGCAAGGACCCTTCACTCAGCTGTATCCCTCCAGTTCAGCAGAGCTTTACCATGGGCAGTGGATACACCTTGGGTGTCCGGAGGGAAATCACCCTCCCTACCCCAGCAGAGGCTGCTTAGTTGTGAAGCCCCAAAACCTCTCCCCCATTCTCAGGCAGGGCTTGTTTTGCTTAGTCCATTGTTGAGTTCCTCCAGTGGTCCAAGAGCAATCTTCTGTTCATCCTCCACACCCGTCCCAGATACTCCTCTGTTGTCTTCTGGATAAATTTTGAAATAAGAATTTCTTGAAATCTCCAGCTTAGTGTGACAGCAGGGTGTTAAACTACTTCTGTCTGTGGCTGTCAGAAGAGTCAGCAGAGTTGGGGTCCCATCAGGTTATGTACATTCATGAAATTATTTTGAGGCTTGAGTGTGTATTTCTTTAATTGTTCCCTAATATTCAGAGCTTTTGAATGTGCCTGGGCTCTTCCTTTGGGAAGGTATCGTCACAGTTGTCATTTCATATTAACAAAGTTTTCTGATGGTGATAAGCAACATGATTCACCTTCCAAAGGCTGGGATTTTACTCTTTTTATATGATGTAAGCCCCAGTTCTGTGCTGTGACACTTGATTGACTTCAATCTGTGTTGAGGAAAAAAAAAGTGGTGTTACTACAGTGCAATGTAATAAGTAGGCAGCACTTTAAATAGAAATGTCCAAAATTATTGTAAATCTTTGAGAAAACACGTACATATGTATATTTACCATATACTTGATTTGTTTATCCAGGTTTCAGTACAGGATGCAGTATGCAGCATTTCAAAATATATTAACGTTGTCTTATAAATGCTGAGTTGCAGTTAATGAAAATATTGTGGAGGAAGGATATCCTTATTGTACATATAAAAGTACAAGCTCTCTGGGAAAGAGGAATATTTGTATGATTCTATGAAATACCTAACACAATAAGTACCATAGTGCCATTTAAAATGATAGGCTTTTTAGTGCTCGTTGATACCTCTAGAGATGTTCTGCACTAGTGTCCTGGATTCCTCTCTGTACACTAAGACTTGGTGTAGTATTTAGGAGGAAAAAAAAAAAAAGATGACTGGAAAATAGTGAAAGAATTTTCGTCCTTAATTTCTATGAAGATAATGAAATTCAACTGTTGTGTATTTCACCATGAGAGCTGACAACATTCACCTAAAAAAAAGGCCCTATAAATGACATAAAACTTTTCAGAACCAATCCCCTGGAGATCCTTCACATTTCATCGCTGGCTTACTAATTAGCTTGTCTTGTCAAACTTTGATTGCCTTGTCATTTTAATGCAAGGTTTAAAGTAACAAAGTTTCTTTCAGTTACTGGCATTTAGTACTTTTTAATTTCCCCAATGAGAGATTTTATCCGTGTTGATAATGTCAGAGAAGCAGCTAAGCACTAATAACTATCAAAAGTTAGTTCAAGCAGGGTGACCATGGTAGTATTTGGTGTATAAACATGTTTAAAAATTAAATAGTGTAACAGAGCTATTGTGCTGACCCTGTATATGTGACAATAACGCAGACAGTGCCAAAAATATCTGGTGTTTCTTGGAAAAGCAGGACCCTTGTCTCAATAAACAACTCTAAGAGAAAGCAGTGTGCTGTATGTCTCCTGGTGTTTGGATAAGACAAAAAGGGGAGCCTCTGAACCTTCTCTATGTGGTTGTTTTATTGTTCCCTCATGGGGGGCTCGTGCTGGTGGAAGCCCACCTGCTCATCCTTACCAGGTGGAGCAGCAAGGGGTCTGCACCGTCAGTGCTAACTCTGCTCTCAGTGGGTGAGGAGGAGATATTGACAGGAGGGTGGCAAGCAGAAAATGGTTTGAGGAATGTGGAAACTCACCCTCAAATAGCTGGGGTTTGGTATGCAGAGGCCAAAATTAATGCAAGTTTTCAGGGAGAGATTTTTTCACAGGCTGCAAGAGTGAATCAGTGGTCCATGGGACAGAGGATGAAGTCTTCTCTCTTGTTGAAATGTAGGGACAAATCTGAACAGTAGTATTTTACACTTGCAAAAACATAATCGACTGCAGAACACCGCTCCGTAGAGAATCATTAGCAACGTAATACATTTACTGAGCTAAGGAAAAAATGTTTCCTAAAAAGTGAGAGCTTACTGTCTGTCATTGTTTTGCATATCCACTTAATCTATTGTGTAGCTAGGTAGCTGGCTATTAAGAGTTTATCTCATCTGGAACAACTTATGTATGAATAGATAACAAGACATTCTGAGTGTATTTTGGCAAAGGGTATTCTCTGATTTCACGCTGTTCATAATCTGCTAAGTTTGAGAACTACATTTGCCAAGATAAGCTGGGAATATAGTTTCATAGCTTTGCAGAAATTAAGGCCACAAGGGACTATTAGATCATTTGATCTGGCCTTCTATATGTTACAGATCATAAAGTTTCATCCAAATACTTTCTAGGAAGTCCAAGCACTTTCTAACGACCAAAATACTGGGTCTTCAGACCGGCTTATGTCCCTCACATAAAGAGCAGGGCAGCTTAATGTGCCATCAGTGAACAAAGTCTGATATTCCCAGTGATCCCAGATTTTGACCCCTAACCTTGAAATGGAAGGGAGGGGAAAAAACACATACAAAGAGAGAAACAAAATCAGATTGCTCCCATGTGACCCGGGCCTGACCTGTACATATAAGTACAGTAATCATGGTGGTTTGAGCATGTGAACAAGATGCACCACGCAGGAGCTTAGGAGGATTTTCTGTACCAGCTCAGAGCAGTCCATCTTTCTCAGGCTTTGGTCTCTACTTATGACCAATCTCTAACAGTTCAAAGGATAGATGACAACAATAAAACCTCAAATCCCAGAAATGAAATCAATACAATTGGAGGAAAATTTCCTGTAAAAGAAGGAAACTTCTTTTGATCCTATATAGAAAAGTCTGAAACACTGAAGCATGAGTTGCCATTACTTCCAACAGTCGGGTACTTCAGGTTCAGAATAGAGCACTGGCCATGTAAGTCATTCCAGTCTTCCCAGGGCCCTGAAGAAGGGGAGCAGACTGGAAGGCTGACTTCACTGACTCCAAGGCTGGCAGCCAGAACTTCCTTTTCACACAAGCCCAAGTTGAAGTATTCTTCCCAATAGCTAAATAAAAATGTACTTTTTCTTTGAGAGATCTGACTGTAAAAAGACTCACAGCCATGGAAGTCTGTATCTTCCCCTAGAGGTAACTGGAATGTTCAATCATTCTTGCTCCTAGGAAATGGCATCTTATTTCAAGACTAAGCTTATCTAACTGCAGCTGGACGTTGAGAGGCTCTTGTAAACAAGATAGAAGGACCCCACACTGTGAAGCACCTTACTTAAATACAGATGTATGGCATATATAGTTATATGCTGTAACCAAACTACCTCTCATTCTTCTCTATGATACAATAAATACCAGTCATCTCCCTACTAGAAATCCCTCCACCTTTGCACATCCAGAGATCACGCTGAGGGAGTGGTTACCCCTTAAATCCAAAGACCTTTTTAGAATCACAGTTTTTCAAGGCAGAGACCTCCACTTTGCAGGTACTATCTAGGTTTGTGATACCTGTGTGTATTATCTTGCATTTAGCTATATTAAAATGAATCTTGTTGCTTTGTGATCATATAGCCAGGCCTTTTCACAGAATCACACAGAATCACAGAACTATCAAGATTGGAAAAGACCTAAAAGATCATCCAGTCCAACCATCACCAATACTTCTCAGCTAAATCATATCCCTCAACACAACATCCAAACGTTTCTTGAACACCCCCATGGTCGGTGACTCC
>JAAGAY010143136.1:0-66882 GCA_011801015.1 Ardeotis arabs | reverse complement strand
TGGGATCTTTAGGCCATCTAACCCACCGATCAACGCTCCCCGCCCAGCACAGCGGGGAGCAACGGCAACGGCTGAAAGGCGACCGCTGCCCCGTACTCCGCCCGCGCCCGCACCCTGAGAGCGGCCCCCGCACGGCCGAGAGCCCTCGCTCCTCCTCGAGCGGGAGAAGGGGCCCCGGCGGCTCCGAGACCAGCACCCAGCTCCCTCCCGCCGCCACGGGCCCACACCCTCGACGAGGCCGGGAAGGGGGCAGCCGCGGCCCCCCCGCACCACCCGGGCCGCCCCAGCCCCCGATCAGTCTCCACCGGCCCCACCGCGCGCGGCTCCTACCCCACCACAGACGGCCCACGGCGCGCGCCCCCATGGCTGCTCCCCCCGCGTCCCTCGGCCGCCGCTACTAGAGGCTGCCCGCCCCGCCCACGCGCCGCACGTTCCCCGCCGTGGCCGCTGCCCATTGGCGGCGCCGGCGCTCGCGCACTGGCGCCGCCAATGGGAGGCGGCCGCGTCAGTTCGCTGCGGGGCGCGGGTGGGCAGGGGGGGCTCTGAGGGGCGGAGGAGGGGGGTGGTGCCCTGCTCTGGCCCGGCCTGGCGTGGCCTGGGATGGCGGGCCGCAGCCGGAACCGAAGCCGGGTCCTGGGGTGGGTCGGGAGCTGTCGAGGGCAGGAGGGGTGCCTGGTGAGCACCATCTGCAGGCTACCTCCGGAAAACACTCTCTCAGCCGGTTTTAGCAGCTTCCCAGGGTCCTGTCCCAGCCTGGGTGCCCACAGCAGCTCCCTGCCTCGCGGCGCTGGGGCCTGGGCTGAGGCCCACGTAGGCCTGCAAGGAGAAGGAAGGCAGGCTTGGGTTTTGCCCTGTTTGGTGCCCGAGGTTCATTTGTTCCGCCTCTGAGTGCAAACATAACGTCTGAAAGGCTTGACAGTTTGAGTGGTGTCGTCATGAAAACCAAGGCAGGGAGATTTGAAAAAAAATCTGTTTCCAAGTCACAAGCTCACATGTAAAAGTAGAAATCGGCTCAGCTACATCTGCTGTAGGCCAAGGAAATAAAAGTAGGGGGAGGGGAGGGCTGGTGCATGCTGATACAAGTGCTGTTAAAACCTGGATAACCTGCTTGCATCGAAAAGAGACTTGGAAAGTTTTGAGTCTAGCAGTGCAGTATGTATACGGCTATGAAAAATCAGCATCCCAGTTCAAAAGCTCTGGAAACAACTGATTGAAAAAGCTAATTTTTTTTTTTTTTTTTCCTAATGATTGCACGTTGCAGGAGGGTACTAGAGCTTGAGGCTGTGTTGTTGGTGGGCATAGATCCAGAGAAAGGCTTTTGCAGAGCTAGGATTCAATGATTAAGTGAATTTTTTAGCATAGCAGTAGGAGTAGCTGGATTTAATGTACCATTGAAATAGAATTTTTCACGAGTTGGCTCTGAAGTGGTCTAAATTGTAGCCCATCCACATCTTTTGCTTCATGCTCACAAGTAGCATTTTTTTGGTACTATTAAGTCCTCTTTAAGCATGTGAAATTGTTAGCACAGTAGCAAGAACAGGCAGCCATTTTCACCCTCAAATTGTTTCAGAAATGGAGGAACAGGGATGGATGAAATAAAAGTTGTAATCAGAATGGCTACAAAATACTGACATCTTGGCACTTCCATCCGTAAAAGGGCAGTCTGCTGAGCAGGCAGCTTCAAGTTTGTGGTGATTCCTAGTTCTTAAGATAAAACATACCTCTTATTTTACTGACTCCTAAAGCAAACAGGCTGCCTTGCCGACCATCCTTTCCAAGGGAATGAATATTTACCTTAAGTCTCTGTTACGTTCCACCAGTATGATGAAAAGAGTAAACGTGACACCTTAGGACACTGTTGAGCAGTTAGCATGACATTAGCTCCAGGTGAAATCCTCAAAACCAGAAATCATTAAAGGGTAGTTTTATGGCGTGTAAATTAGCAGAGAAAAATGATAAATTGGGAGGGAGGTTGGCTAATAGAAGGAACTGCATAGAGGTAGTGTATTTTATTTTTCATCAGTGTCCTGCAACAGTAAGTTGGATGGCTGTGTTTAGCATTTCTGTAGCACCAAGAAGCATGTCTTAAAGTACTTGTTGCTGAATAAGAAGCTTTTAACACAGATCTTTCCTGACTTGATAAAGTCCTACTGAATTTCTACACCAGGAGCAATTCGACATTTTTATGTGTGTTCTGGAAATACACATAAGATAGTGCTGATAAAACCTGCACCAAGACAAATATTAGTACAGTGATAAATAACGATGAAAACAGGGCAACGATACAGGGTATTTGATAAATGAGCTGCCTTCAGACAAAATGCATTAAGGGTTTTAATGAGTTCGCTTGAGGCTTTACTATCTCAGTGAAGATAGTACCTGAATGGAGTCTCTGAAAGAGATTTAGATGCTGTTTCTCCATTGCAGCATGGACTTCTGTGATATTACTGGCAAAAAAACTAATGTGACTCATGGCTACACAAAAAGGGAAATAATGGGAAGATACTTTGTCTGCAGAGGTTCATGAGACAAGTTATTGGGTGTATATTTAAAAATATATAGGTAATTGCAGGGACAGGATTAGAAGCAACTTTGCAGGTTTCTGAGGTCAGCGCGCTGATAGAGCAGACGTCATTCCAGATAGGAGTCTGTGAGACCTCATGGATGCATGCGGGGGAGCTGACTGATACAAAACCTGGAGTCGGTTACCAGAGAAAGGAAATTCAGTGTCTGAAGAACACTTGTACAGAACAGACAACAAGGGGAGTAATGTTATAATGTGAGGAATATTCTTGTGTTCCCGGGATCTTGCCTGGTTCCTGCACTGGCAGATGAGTAGGAAGAGTATAATGCACAGGGATTCTGGCTTTACAAGTTCTGGGTACTTTCTAACTCCAAAACTGAGACATGGCTGAAGGTTCCTGGAATGCAGTTCACAGTAAAACAAGCTTCGCCTGAAGGAGCATTTTTCACTTGTGTTATTAACATACATTTAATCTTAGTGGCCTGTAATTACCAGAAGGCAGCAGTCAGAAGCTTTTACTGGAGAGAGAAAAAAATGGAGGAAGCCTTAGAGCTAGTAAAAAGAGGTGAGGATAAGGATTGCTCCTTGGAACAACTGGCTTTGTTTCTAGCAGAGGGAAGCCAGCAGCTGCATAGCCTCAGAAAGAATGATGGATGGAGCTTAAGACAACCTGTTCTGTGCTTAATGAGGTTTATTATCTGTTCAGGATGAGATTGGAGTGAAGTTTTGGGAGCTGAAAAAAGGCCTTTTGCTGGCTCATTTGATACACATGATTAGAACTGGCTATGTTTGAAGAAGGAGGGGAAGACTTGGAGGTAGCAAAAATTTGAGAGGCCTTCACTAACTGACAGATGTAGCCTCACAAACACTCCAGGCTCCAAGGTCTGCTGGTCAGAGGTGCAACAGACGTCATCAGCTTTGGAGCCCATTTGCCTTGATAAAGCCATCACAAGGAGTGAACTCAGTTCTATCAGGCTTCAACATTATCCTAAACCAGATATGGTTGTTTCAGCCTTACCCCCACTACAGCTGGAATCAGCCACCTTTCCTCTTCTGTTGCTTAAATGGAGCATTCACCTATTGCGATCCAGGCCTTTCTATCTCAAGTCTTTACTGTTACGGTCATTCAGGTGCCCAACAGAACTCGTCATTCCCCTTTTCTGTATCATAACTTATTTGGGATTAGCCTGTTACACAGCCTTCTGGGCTCTCAAAACGACAGTGAAAAACCAGTAGTCTTAGATGCACCCAGCCTGGCCTGATCATGTAGCCTCCTGTCACCCCTTCATGTGGTGCACCAATACGAGATTTATTCTTTATGCATAACAGCAGAAAACTGTGTTTTCCAGTGCCAGATGTCTCCTTTCTTAGATCTTATCCTGATAACAAATGAGTTGGATAGCAAATGACACACACTGCTGTAGAAAGTCACCTGCTGTTCATCTGGGCCACATGAGAGGCAGCGTGACGCAGTGTGCTTCAGAAGGATTTTCCAGTGGCCTTTTCTAGAATATGTTTGCTGCAGTATACCCATTAGAGGTCCCTCACTTGACCTGTGAAGCCTCTGTTACCCAGATATCTAAGGACACACCCACCCTTCAAAACAAGAACAAGGTTCTATTTTCTTGGTACTTACAACCTCAGTTGCTGCCAGACCAGTGTTACTATTGCCGGTGAAGAAGTTTGGGAGGAGTGGCCAATGCAGATGGAGGCAAAGTTACTAGTCTGGCCCCATTTCATTCTGCTGCCTCTGGAAGCAGTGACAGCAGGAATGTGGGGACACTCAGCTGAGAGTGTCTTAATTTTAAGCAGTGTTCATGTTCATCTACCTCAATTCCCTGAGCCAGCTGCACAACGGAAGGTACAGATTCAGAGGCAAAGAATCTGCCAGGACCCCAACAGTCCTGACTTCTAGTAGATTAAAATGCCATAGACTAAACCCTCAGATTTCAGCAGCAAAAGGAAAACTTGTAATAAGGATCTTGATCGTTGAGGATGCCTCTGTGCTCATTTGAAGCTTGTGAGCAGATGATGGTAGAGGAGATACCTCTCTCAGACCAGATACCAGGAGATCAGAGAGGGTGCAACTCTACTGTATGGCCAGCATCTTTGAGGAGGAAGAGGATTATAGAAGGTGAGCATCCAGTTCGGAATATCAGAGGTATGAAAGCTTTTCAAATTCAATAGATTGACACATAAGAGAGAGAGTTTCCAAAATTTGTGCGTTATGTGTGTTATAACAATGCTTCCTGTGGCTGCAGTTTCAAACAGGGAGTAGGAACAGAATGGAAAAACTAATTATTGTTTTGTTGAAAAAAAGTTGGAGGCGCTTCTGGGTCCATTCCTCTGTTTTCTTCAGCTTGACCAAGCTACTTGCAAATACAGCAAATCTTAAACGTTCTAACTTCAAATATCTAACATGGTTTGGCAGCACTGAAACAGCATTTTCAGCAGCTATGGTAAAATATTTAGTAGCTTCTTGACAAATATACGAGAACATTCTGGATTAAAAAAAAATACACAAAATCATTTCAGCTAAACTAGTACGTTTTTTAGGAAGTAACGTGATGCTTGGTTGGGCAGGGACCATACCTCAGACCACAGCATCCTTTAGGAGTACCTCCAGATTATTAACGTTACACTTCTGTGCTAAACATGGAAGTTCAGTCTCTTCATGAATCTCGGGGCTAAGTTGTATATGGCTGTATAAAAGGACAGACTGTCTGTCGGTTTGCAAGTCACCTTGTGATTGTCAAGAAAAGACAAGTGTCATAGGTACCTAATGTTATGAAAGCCCAGTAAACTTCTTGTCATTTTTTCAGTTTAATGGCTAGCTTGTTTTATTTGACTGTTGTGGCAAGGAGAAAAATCTGTTGTAATAAAGTAAAGCATAGCTGTTTTAAAAATGTTAAGAAACATAGGTTTGATTTGAGTGTGTCATATATAGGTTGACCTGTTGTATAGAAGGGCCTTGGAGATCACTGTGAATTCCTGTGAGCACAGCTTATTCTCCTTGCTGAGGGGAACCTCAGCACTGCAGCTTGAATTCGCACTGTCTATCCTGAGGAAGAACGGGGGGGAAAAGTTGCAACCAAGGAAAATTGCAACAAGGAAAGTTCTGGTTAGATGTCGGAAAAACATTTTTCACTTTGAGAGAGACTGAGCACTGGAGCACAGAGATTTTGGAACCTCCATCCCTGGAGGCATTAAAAATTCAGCTGAATATGACCCTGAGCAACCAGACCTAACTTTGGCTCTGAAGGTCACTTCCAGTGGTCTTAACTCTCAGAAGGCCCATCCCTGCCATCTGCCCTATGCAGTGAACACAGCATTACTTGATTAGTTAAAGCTTTTTTTTTTTTTTTTTTTTTGCATGACAAACTGTCTTTCTGTGCAAGGCTTTCTGGTAAGGTAAGCTTTTACCACACAAGGGTTTTTGCTTAATAGCTGTGCATAGTTTTACACACCTAATCACTGTAACTCTGCTCGACAAGCACTGTGTGTATGCATAGTATCTCTGTGGCCACTTAACGTCTCTGCTCAGTAAAGTCAAAGCATCAGCCCATTGAAAAGCTAAAAGACAGCACCACAGACCTGAGTTAAAATTGCTGTCAGATTGTATTAGAGGGAATGTAAGTAAGTTAAAAAAAAATCAAGGGATTTGTAGTTGTCCCTGAAGGGCTGAAGCTACATAAATCTTGTTACAAACGTGTACTTCTGCAGAAATCTGCGTTCTCAGACATCTCACGTACAGCTCATGAGTCCGCCTCAGCTCTCCCTCTTGGTGTCTTGCTTAATAAGTCATTAAATATAGCAACCCTGTTCCTTTAGCTCTTCTGGGCTGTATTGATTCTCTTCTACCCCTAAACAGGAGAGTTCACCTTAAACCCCGATAAACATGTCTCATGAGGCCAGCCTGGCTTTGCCTGGGTTATAGTGGAGCTTTCAGAAGTGTTAATTTTAAAGGTTAATTGAGAAGAGTAAAGAATTGGGTGGAACAAGACTAAGAGAACGCAGATATTGAGGTAGTTGAAAAATACAACAGTGTATGTACACCAAGGGAAACTGTCCTGTCAAAAAAGGGAAAAATACAAAATGTGGCAGTGAAGGAGAGCATTTCAGAGGTTTTGTAGATGTCGATCTCTACTAGCTTGCTTGTGTCAGGCAGGTGGAAGCCCAGTCTGGCTGGAAGGCGGATCCTGCACACCCAGCCAGCTCCAGCAGTACCTGAGACCCTGGGGGATGCTGGCTGATGGGGCAGAGTGCTGCAGCTCTGTCTTTTCCTTTTTTTTCACTTTGGCCAGTCCAGGCTGGCAGTACACTCCACCAGAGTCTGCGCAATGGCACGCTGTCTTTTTGGCTGGCCAGCGGACTGCCTGTTTGCTGTGATTGACTGCTCTGCCTTATCTTGTCCTGAAGGCACAGGCTTTTTGCGCGTGGCTCATCTACTGCCCTGGCAGGAACACGTATAGAACAGTATAAAAGATGATAAAAGGCAGTGAAGGGAAACTCAGACTCAAAAAAATGGTGTCAGGACTACGCTATGCGAGACATCATTTTGAAAGCATAGCCTGAATATTGGCTGTCGGGCTGCAGGCAGAACAGGCAGGGTCGCAATAAAATAGAAATGTATCTGGTTAGGACTGCGATCAGGAGCTCAAGGGAAAAAGTGCATCAATGAGATCCACAGGCAGTCTTATTCTGGAAGTTGCTAAATACAAAGAAGTAAATCAAAGACTTAGGGGAACCATCAGTGAGGTCAGTGAGATTGGGTCTGGGGAGCTGCAGGCTAGTCTGCCTGGGAGACTGGCTCAAACCTCTGGCACTCTGAGCCATCAAAGCCTAGAAATACCTGGAGGTGTCATCCTGACCACTACAAACCATGGCAAGTTTCCCCTGGCTTCAGCAGAGGAAGGATTTTTGTTCAGTTAGTTCTGATGAGCAGCAAACATAATGCAAAGGTGAAAGCACTGTATGGAGTGGAGAAGCTGAGCTAGTTTCCGCTCCCATGTGACTCCAGGAGAAGGAGAGATAACTCAGATGAAGAATAAGTGATTAAAAATTATAGTTTACTGCCTCACTGTAGCAACACATTGATACATTACATGGTGGTAAGAAGCTGTTCTGTGTAACCTTGTGAAGTTTTACTTTAACATAAAAGTGAAGGAGTCAGTTTGTGAGTGGCATAGAGACAGTGGATAGGGAACAGCTGCTTATTGTGCAATACAAGAACTAGCATTAGTCATTAAGAAAAAACAAATGAAAATAATAGCTATTTGGTTCAAAATAAAAATGCAGATACTTTTTCCTATGGGTGGTTAAATTATTGAACCCCTTGCTGCAAGGTATTTTGAATGGTAAAAGTTTAAATAGATTTAAAAAGTGACTGGACAAAGTCATGGAAAGAAAAGCCACCTGTGGCTGCTTAGCCATGAACCCTGTCTTGGAATGTCCTGTAACCACAAAATGATGGGGACTGAGACAGTGCTAGGAAAATGTATCTATTTTTTAATGTTTTTAGTATCTTGCAAGATACAGAGCTGGATGGCTTATTGGCCTGATTTCATAATGCTGTTTTATGTTCTCAAATACTTATCTATCTTTCATGAACAAGTCAATTATTTTGGGAGTGGGGGTGGAAAAAGCTTCTGTAGGGCAGTTACCCCCAAGCTTGTTGGCTCTTCTGTAATTTCTTAGCCTGAGGTGCTAACGGGCAACAGAAATGCCCTCATTAGCTGAACAATATATAAACCTGCCTTTATTTGCACGATGACAAAAAGTTGAAACAGATTTGCTAAAAAAAATTCCAATAAACTGGAATTGTTTAGGGAAGGGCATCAAGGTGACAGAGGTTTAGAAAGATTAACTGGAATGACCTAGTTCCTAAGTAATGAGTAAACGCTGAGTAGGAGATGAAAAAAAGGTTACAAATATCTGTATAGTAGAAATATCCAGGTGATAAAGGAATGTTTTTACTAGAGCATGTGGAAGCAGAAGAAGGAGAGGTGGGAAGAAATTAAGGACAAGTTCATTTAAGCTGTTTGTTGGAAGAGCTACTGAGAACGGCAGAGGCCAGGGGGTGACCCCTAATGCCAGGGCTTTTCTCTGCATTGGAGATGGAGACAGAAGGGCAGACCTCCGCATTTCCCTTTCCCTGCCACCCTTTTTATACTCCTCTCTCTCAGCACTGGTGCAGAATATGGCCCTAATGAATCAAGAATTATTGCCAGGTATGAGCTAATGCAACGAACACCCACTAGATGCCACTGTGCCATTTCTCAGTCTGTGTAAGACTATATCCCCATTGCAGACCAGACCAGAATGTGTTCCATTCAGTGGCACCTCTGATGCTGGTGGGGATCTCGGCAGATGATCTGAAGACGTGTGAGTGGTTTTGTGTGCATATAACCCAGCAGAGACTTATGGCAACATTGTCTTAGAAAACAACAGGATAAGTTATTCATTAGTGAGATAATGCTAACAAGACACAATAGAAAGCAGCAGTGGTCATTACTTTATAAGAACTTTGTAACATTTTCCTACAAGCTCTTCTTTGTGCTCAGCCTGAGTTGCGATGTGCCCATATCTGTGAGCTTGTGGACAGCCAGTGAAATCTTCACACAGGGCTACTCAGTAGGGGCACAAATGCACAAGAGCTCTGTAATGCACCTAAACATTAGTAAAAACACTCCAAAACTATACATGGTACTTTCTTCTGTGTTGCAACAAATTGTTACCTATTTAACATTGCTTCTCGTTGCCTCTGTTGTGATGTTACCTCCTTGTGATGTTACCTGTGCTGTGTTATGCAGCCTCTTTAATCACTGTTAAGTCAGAAGATTTTAGTGAGGTTTAGAAAGTTCTGGTGGGGATAAACCACACTATCCCCAGGCTAAGAGCTTTCCCTGGGCTAAAAATCCCTTAGTAAAGATTTGGGGCATTAGCTCTTGGTTTGCTTTGGAATATGCTTTCCTGTCCCCCTACAGCTGTAGTTTTGTGCTGACTTTTTCTCTCAAACTGACCCAAAGCCTAATCTTAAAGTGCCTTTTGGACAGGGCACCCTAAATCTTCTCTCAGTTATGACATGTCTAAGGGAAGATACTTTTTGCAGCCCTCTCTGTCTTCTTCCAACCCTGCTCCAACTGTGCTCCAGCTTTGCTCTTGCTCTCAGATCTAATTCTGACCCTAACAATAGGACTAGATGATCTTTGAAGGTCCCTTCCAACTCTAACCATCCTATGATTCTATGGTTCTATGATGATAAGCTAAGCCATACTAAGCCGTAGACCAGAGACACTGCTCAATCCGTGGACTAATTATTCCTCAGATAAGAGCTCTGGTAAAGCCAGAGCTATACTTGTTGGTTTGAGAGAAAGCCCAGAGCTGCAGGAGCGGGAATGACGGCAGTCTTCCAAAGTGACTTCTGGCATCAGCATTTAGTTTACTTGGAAAGGCACTTCACAGCCCCTCAGAGTTGTAGCTTTGAGTTTATCTCTTGGCTCTGAACTGAACTGTGATCTTTGGCTTAGACAAGGTACCCAGGCCTTTCCTCCAGCTGAACAGTCCCCATGGGAGAGTTCTTTCTGCAGCCCTGAGCTTTCTTTGGCAGCCCCTTTCCAGCTCCACCCCAGCTGCATTCTGGGCTGTCTCTGTCTCTCAGCACCCAACGCTAGGCCGAGCCATTGGCCAAAGACCACTTAGATATGGGGATGAAATCAGCACCTCTAATTCACTGTGGAGCTCTGACAAGAAAACTTTGTAATAGATTAGTGTGGGTGTGCACATCTTTATTGAGTTCCAGAGAATTTGCAAAACTTTGCAAACTTGCAAAAAAACCCCAACCTAAACCAAGTACAGGTTACTCATTATCAAGCTAATACTAAGAAGATGAGAATATGTAAATGTTATACATTGGAAAACAGAAAAAAAATAGCTTTTGTCTTGTAAAGGGTCTTGTGACTTTCTCCCACGCACTCCATTTTGCTCTTAGCCTTGTTTGCCACATGCACATCTTTGTGAGCATATGGTCAGTGAGGGCAACAGTGCAGGCACATGTCTGTATGGCAGCTGCATGTATGTTGGGTACTGTGACAAAGACAAGATGTGACAGATACAGAATTTCTCAGGAAAGATGCTAAAATGAAACAGCAGCTGGTTTCACTTAAGTCCTTCCAGTAGAAAAGCGTTTAAATATAGTCAATTGGGTATTAATAACATTGCAATCTGCAGAAGACCCATGGAAGAAGAGACTGAGGACAAGCAAGGTGGCAACAGAATGCAGAACCACTGTGAAAGCTCCAAGGGTCTGTCTTGTCTTGCAGCTGGCCAGCCTGGCCAGGTCGCTCATGTGATGAACTAGAAGCTGGTGATCCCAGGGGCATATGTGTATTTTCTTCTACTCTACTTTATTTAGTATTCCAATAACTTGATGTATGCTATATGACTAGAACCAGCTGGGGTCCTAACTCTGCTCTTCTGCCTACGCTTGTTTGTGTAACAGGTGGAATCCGAGCTTTCCCTTTATTTTTCGAATACAAGTTCAGTTGTCTTATGAGTTCTGCAGTTTTTCATTAGAGTGACAAATAAGTGACAAGCAAGAAATCAAAGCACCTTATCTCCAGACACCAGCTGGTACTCTGTCTGGACTCAACTGATGGCATTTAGAAGTATGTGAAATCTGTATTAAGCATCTGAAAAGGCATGTGTTTTCCTCATGTTAATGTTTGGATCCTGCTGGATTCTAGTTCTTGCAGTGCCACATGTTTTCTGTGCCAGAATTTACAAGCCTGCAGACTAACTTATCTTCTTTTCCTCTCACTCAGTCTGCCATTGTCACTAATTAAAACATGTCATCCATGAGAAAGCTAATTATCACTGCCGTACAGAGGAGCTGTTTATTCTTTGAAAGCTGGAGGTCTAGAGGACTGTCTCATTTTTACCTTTTTTATTTTTCCTTTTTTTTTTTTTTTGAATTGGAGAGGATGAATCGAATGAACTCCTCAGAGGAGTCCTGGGGGCTGTTTTCTTAACTAAGCTGCTTGTGTACTACCAGAAAATGCATTACTTTCCAGAAGTTTGAAAATAATAATATTTGGAAAGTTTCTAGCCCACTGTGCCTGTGCAGGGAGACGTGTTCATTATTTGGATACTCACACATCTGGAAGGGGATGTGTCTGGGCAAATGGAGGGAGGGAAAGAATAGAAATGGATGGACTAGAGAGCCTCTGTGCTCTCTTTTAGAGATTCTCTGGGAGAGAAATTAGAGGATCATGTGGGACAAGAGAATATTGATTATCTGTGGATGTCTGTGGTCAGGTGGAGACAGGATCTCTCTTACCAAATAGCCATCTTGGGCCTTAGAAAACTTCACCAAGTCTTTAAATTAATGTATTACTTTGAATATTTTTTTTATTGCAATAAATCAAAATATTCTGAAAAATATGTTATAGTTTGTTGCATTTTAAAAATTCTTAATTAGTTTGACTCATGAGCTGAATCAATGGCACATGAACAGATATGTTTAGTATAGGACATTATAGGGAACTGGGAAGTGTGTAGGGAATTGTAGGGAATATGATCTTTCCTTTTCTCATCCACTGCTACCACAGGATTGCCCAAGTTCAGTGTGAGCCTGCTGCTCCTTGCAGTGCTCTGAAAGAGCTGGCAGATGGTGCTGCTTACCTTTGATATGCAGCATATTTTATCATTGTACTGTTGGTACTGTCAGAACAGAGTTTGTTCATACAGGTACTATATGCTGCAGAATGGAGATCAAGGGAGGAGGAGAATAAAAAGGAGTGAACAGGAGTGAGTCTTGCAGTCGTTCAGATTTTAATCAAAGATAACGTAAGTAGGATTAGTTGGAGCTCCTGCATTAACATGACAAGTTGCATTGTTTGCTAACATTAAAACTGAAAATCATATGTGCAAAATTAGACATACTGAATCGTATTTTTTTAACTGAGTAATTGTAAGTTGATGTAGACATCAACTTTAGGGCAAGAAGGGTTCATTCTGCTAGGCTAGGCTGACCCAGGTTAAAAAAAAGGTCCTCGGGCTTCCTCAAATTAATTCCTGTCTGAACTAGTCCATATCTTTTAGACGAGCAGACAACTGCAGTTTCAAAATGAACAAAGGTCAAAAGTTAGAGCAATATTAATTTATCCCAATTTAGGAAATAGCAGATTGCATTTTGTGCACTGTATTTTGCAGTGCTTCTGTAGAAGGCAAAGCTTACATTGCCTCATATTGCATCACATCATTGTAGGAAATAATGCTACATCATTGTAGAAGCAATATTGTAAAGCTCAGATCCAGGTGTTCTATGGAGGGAAAGTTTATTTTATTTACAAAAAAAGCCAGTTTCTCCCATCCTCATACCTACAAGCTCTCAAGCACCAAGACACATGTGTCCAAGTAGCCTGCCCAGCATTCGGACATCTAGAAGGTGATCTGGTAGATCAGGTGGACAACGTGGACTGGTCCGTATTTCTTGTAGTGAAAAAATGTTCAAAGGACTCTGATTGCTGAGTACTCATCATGTCTCCTGGGTTCTCCATAGGTTGATGATCATTTGACAGTTTTTGGATAAGCTTTTTTGCACCCATAGAAGCTGATGGTGACTTTGATCTTTTGATCTCACCATCCCATTGTATCTCACTCATTAGAATTTACTTGTGGTCCTGTATCTCCTTATGGGGGGATTTTAAGGATCTAGCCCTGTTCCTCTTCCAACTTAGAGGAATAAACTTAATTGCAGAGAACAGGGCAATGTTTCAAATAAAAAAAAAAACCACAATTGCTCCTGTCAGCTCAGCCTATGACAGGGAAATAACATTTTGACTATTAATTTAGGAGGCTGACAATGTGGTAATGAAGGGGAATGCAAGAACATGTCCTTGCAACATTGCTAAAAGTTAGGATGAGTGGTTTCTTGAATGTTGAAGGATATTTAATGAGCAAGGTCCTATATGGATGCTAAGAGATTCAAAAGGTGGACTCATGAAACTGAGTGGTGTATTTGTCAGTGGCTACTTCAAAACATCTTTGCTTCCATTTAGGAAGGTTCATGTACATGTAATTACCAAAACTGGTCTGTATTCCCACTGTGAAATGTGAAGTTTTAGGAACACAGCATTTTTCATTACATATGTGAGCTACTTGGGTGAGATGTAAATACAGTATTTATGTACTTAGCTGATTTTTCCCAATACTGATTGAAGAATACTCTTGAAGGAAACTTACAGGACGTTGAACAACTGAGTGCCACAGTTGTTCACAAAATGCCGATTTTGTGTTTATTGGTGTGTATTCACCTTCAGGCGTCACAGAGCTTCGCAGCTACTACATTGGTCTCTCAGGTGAGCAGCCACCAATATGCAGGGCAGAGGAGAAAAGGCTGGCTGATTTTAAATGGTTCGCCAGATGTACTGTCCTCAGGTTGAGGCAGCTCAGGTGCCAAGGCTTCAGTACATAATGGAGAGGCCTGTTCTTGCATAGCTAAAGCTGCGTCTGAAGTCACACTGACAGGGCTGCAATACAGGAGACGGGTGATGGATTTAAATGTCTGCCTTTTATCAACTAAGTTTCAAATACATGTCCCTAGCCTCTGGAGGTGCCTCCTGAGAAATAAATGATATGATCATACCAGCTGGCCACGCAAGGCAGTGTTAAACCCCTCAAAAAACCCAGGTGCTTTCCTTACACTGCTGCGTATCAAAACAGTTTAACACCAACAGTGAACACAAAATCCAGTGCCTAGATTTCACAAAGGGGAATAATTTATGGTTAGTGTTATGTTATATTTTTAGCCTTAAACATATAAGGCAATTTTTCCTCTTTTTACCACCAAATTGATCAAGTTCAATGTAATTACAGCAGAACTGTTAAGGGGAGAATATGACTGTCTTGGCTTCATTGCTCTGGTTGTTGATATCCTGCTATTGGTAAACTAAGCAAAACCCGTTTGGCCTCATTGAGACCACTTGGCCTGGTCTGGCCATTACCATGCTGTGGAGCTCTTTAGCTTCTGAAAAATGTTGTGTGCATCTGGATTGATCCCTGGCTTACGTTAACTGCAAAACGGTAGCTAAGGATTGTGTAGAAAAGTGCTAGTTGGCATGGGACAAAATTGTACCATGGATTAGTCTAACAATGTAGCCACTCTAAAAGATCAAGTGTCCAGGCCTACTCCTCTAGCTTAGCTTAGTAGTACAAATACAGTCTTATAGGTTTCAGCATAGCTTGTTTTTTTTTTCACATTAGGTACAGTTCCTACATGACTTCTAGAGCCAGGAGACAAGATGCAGAGCAAAATTTCCATGTGACTCTTTCCTTTCCACAAAACTCAATAACTTTTTACTAAAAACACTTAATGCATTTTTTTAAAGCCATTTTTTCAAGTGAGTGTCTTTCTGATTAGAAAAGCCCAGAGAAGAAATGGAGAAAAATAGCCATCTAGCATGGGAGTCATCTGCCTGACTTCCATGTCAAATAGTTACATAGATGATTTGACATTACTTCCATGTCAAATGATGAAGGGATCTTAGGCTGCCTTTGTAGTTGAGAAAAAGAGATAACTACTAATTTCATACCAAAACAGGTATCTACATAGGTCGGGTGAATTGCATGTTTCTATTCCCACCCCTTCTGGCTAATATGAGCTCTTCCAGATACTTTCCCCACATATAACAATCTTCTCAGTTGTTTTGGAAACCTTCTGTTGCAGAGAACTCAAATGATTTCGGTGGCTGTGAACCATGCTTGTGGAAGTATCTACTCTTGCTTCCTCAGGGGTGTTACAGGCACCACCAGAGCTGTGCGAGACTGCCTCTTTCCTCTTTGTTTTACATAAGCTGTGCAGAGAGACCTTAAACGTGCTTTAATCATCAGTGATTCATCTCCCCTAGTTTGTGTCAAAAAATAATTAACTTTGGTTTGCTAATCTGCATATCTCATTAATGCAGACTCGAAAGACAAGGAAATAAAGAGCTGTCATTCAAAACCACTTCATCCTGTTCGTGCTGTGAAGAGCTGGGGAAGAGAGCTCTCCAGCTGGGACAGGTGGGCAAAGGGAGCTGCACATGGGAGCCAGCACGGCAGCTTCGCTGCAACCACTGTCGCCACCCCTCTGCCCTAGTCTTATTTTCCGTTCCTTGCGCATACCTCCTAAGACAGGTCAGTGCAAGTCTTGTGCTGGTACAGGCTGAGGCTGCACTCAGAATAAGCCACAGAAACAGGAATACAAGTTGTTTCTAGTAAGGCAGAGGATAAATCCTGACTCTTCCCTCCTAAATCCCCTGAGGCCAAGCAGGAGGGCGTCATGGGAGAACTTCTTGTGGATAGAGAAATCTCAAAGTAACAAAGGCTATGAACTCACTGCTCAGCTCTGTTAGAAAGGCAATGATTCCCCAGTCTGAGCTTTTCCCAGCAGAGAAAAAATTGTCAAGGATTCACGTCAGGTAAACATACAGAGGTCACATTCTTGTGGGTGAGTTTTAAGCTGATCTCAATTTGAAGAAGTGATCTAAAGATTCATATAGGCTGGGCTGCAGATGATGAGAAGAAATCCTTAAAGCTGAGACTAAAATCCAGGATAGAAAAATTTAAATTGTTCCCTAGCAATATAGCTGGAAGAATATTTTTCTAAAAATATGATACAGACAATTTAATAGTCCCCTGAAGAGTTACTGCAGGAGTTATGGAGACAAAATTAATCATAAAAATATGAACTAAAGGGATTTTAGCTCTACTTTAATTACACATTTCAGTGAAACATCTGCTATGACATTGCTACCAGCCTCCTTCATCCTCAGCTATGACACCATTCATTCTTCTGGGGCCAAAGCACATTTATTAGTTTGATGAAGGACTTCACATAGTTTGGAGAGGAATATTACTACTTCCTAGAAGAGATAGATAGCCTTGGGTATATAAATACCAAATAATGCAATAAATAATTATCAGCTGCTCCTGACCCAAGATGAGCTTACCTTTCTGTGAGTACTGTACTTGTTAGGACTGCAGGTCACCAACTGGACACTGGCCTGAGGTGAGACTGCCTGAGCGGGATGTGAAAAATAATGAGATACGACGTGAGAAATCACTGCATGTGGCAGCTGGCAATGTGGGAGACTGGCAAAAGTTACAGATCACACTGTGGGGGAAGGCTGAATTTCACAGGTCATTTTGGGGAAGCTACATGAGAAATGGCTGAGCTTTGCAGATAACTGGAGGGACGTTTTGGGGAGTATTTGGGACCTCTTGAGGAGCAGAATCTTGCAAAGCCAGCAGTGCCTAGACAAGCATGTCAGCAACACTGTGTAAGTCAAAGGTGATCTAAGCAATAGTATAAAAATACCAAACTTGGGTCCAGATGCAGCAAAACAGGAACAATGAGAAGAAAGTATTTAGGGATGGCTTTGTTGAGAGAAGACTGAGGTGGAGAAAGGGAAATACAAGGGTGGTGAAAAGGAGCGTCAAGAAGTGGGGAAAGGAATAACAGGGTACACACATCTTGTGAGTGGAGCTGTCTGGTGGGCAGCCCTGTGTGTTGTCACCACAGCTGGAGCAGGACAATAAACCAGGCGTGTTGCTCTGACCACATCACACCAGCCAGTCCTGCCTCTGTGATCAGGGAGACCAAGATCGGAGAGAGGAGGGATACTCTTCTGGCCAGCAAGCAAACACCTGGATAGACAGAGTGAGCATCCTGGTATCTCCATGTTAGTGCCTGTTCCAGACCTGATGGCTTTAGCAGCTGTCTGCTGCTTCGTCACACATTTACTGTGTTATCTGGAAGATGACATAGCTGTAATACAGTCCCAACCATACCAGGGTAGAAGTTTAAAAGTTTAGTAACTGCACATTTGAACACAGGTAGGATTTACCCACTCCGAGTAAGAATGGAACGTCTTTTAAAATATTTAATAAAAGCAAGGCAGTAAAACCAAACAGAAGTACAGATTTTTCCAGCTCTGCTTCACATCCTGACTATGATCTGGAGGATATGTCTTTCAGGTTGGTTCGTTCTGTTCTTAAACACACAGTGAAGCTGCAGAAACTGTGTGCAAAGGTGATGGTGAATTTGATGTCTCTGGCGCTGTTCCCATATTTCACTCCACTGACTGAGCATCTCCATTAGGATAAGAATGCATCTGGATTCGCGTCAAAAGAGTCTGTGCATTTTTTGAAAGCATGGGAGATATCTCTTATTTTTTTCAACTGCAGCCCAGATTGCGGTACATGGTTACATGACTGGTTTTAATGAATATTTTGGTTGCATCAGTGCTGCTCTAGAACACATGTGCAACAGTGACTTTTCCTGAAGACCCTGGAGCTCAGGACCTACAACCAATGAATGAACTTTACTGACCATCTCTGAACTCAGGATTTAGCAGCATTTGAGGAGAAGCTAAGTCTGCATATGGCAAACATATGTCATAAGTAGGAATTTATTTGTTTAAAAGAAAATAGGAACACCTTTTTGTCTAGCCAATAAGCACAAAGCATGCTATTTGCTCTAATCAATGAGTAAAGTGAGGGGCATACTTAAAACAGGAAAAAAATCTCATTGAATGGTTTTGAATTAAGAGCATTGATTTATCTTTCAACTTTAAATGAAATATTTCTCTGCAGCAAGGTATCTGATAAGTTCAAATTATCTTGCTTGCGAATATCAAGCTATACAAATTGAAAAATCAATGTAAAGGCTATTCTAGCATGGAGCTTTCTAACCAGTAGCCCAAGATCACCTCTACGCTCAAGGCATAGCCAGGTAGCTGGGTGGCAGGCACAGTCCCCACAGTTATGAATGTATCTTTAAGGTTCAGAGTGTCCCTGTGGGCTTTACACACCACCATGAGCAGAGGGAAATGGCACTTTCTGTGTTGGAGAGATGAATTAGACCCTTGAGCATGAAAAGAGCTTAAAATATATCTTGGGAACCAAAGACCTAAATCTTCAAAACTCCTATGTGATTGCTACCAGAGATGCTTGCACTTCACATGCAGCTCAGTTCTCTATGATAGTATCACCAAGTGCTTGGACTTCTCCTTCGGTGCATGCCAGGATAACATTGATTTTTATGGAGCTAAGCAGTGGAGTTGAGCGGTGCTGTTTGTCTCATGCCCATGGCCTGCCAAGATCCAGTAGTTCAGCAGATTTGACAGACACCCTACAGAGCTCATGAAACAAAAAAGTTCACTCTATCGCTCAGTCCAACTAAGCTGAAAAACAGGATAAAACAGGATATAGGGATCTTATTTATTCTGTTATCTTCTTTTGTACTGCTAACTGCTTGGAGAAAAGGAGTAGGAATATCTTAATCTGGGAATGCAGCATCCACAGCTAATCCTTCTGTAATAGGTAATTGGAGACAAATTCATTTTTAGTCCTTTAACTGTCTTGGCAAAATGAATGTTTCCTTTTGGATAGCTTTGTACTGAATTGCTAATGCAAATTAGACAGTCACAAAATCTAATGCAAATTGAAGTGTTGCACTAATAATAAACCTTTGAAGTTCATTGATAATAAAGGAGAGGGGCAGTACCAGGGGAGAATGCTGACAGTTCAGAGTGGCTTTCAAAATCTTTCTTGTAGTCAGGTCTGGGAGGGGGATATAAAGGACTAAAGGATCAGCCCTTTCACTCATCTACAAGCCAAAGAAGGATGAAGGTTTGGATCTGAAGGCCAAAGGCAGAGACTGAAATCATAGGTTAAGAGATGAGGAATTAGCAAAAAGAGCAATGCAGGTTTTAGCAAGTACAGAAAAGGGGAAGGTTAATTAGCAATCTGTTTAGGAAAAGAGCATCTTCAAGTGCTCTTCTAGCCATTTTTGGATCTGTCTTAAAATGAACCTCTGGAGCAAAGAAAAGTGATAACCCTTAATTAACTCCAGGAAGTGTTGAATTGTGGTGTGCTCAGAACTGCAAAACAAAGCAGTGCAAGATAGGGTTTTTCTAAAGCTACCTGCTAAAAACCTCAAATATTGTGAAACCCAGATTCAAATGTTGGTGCACTTCAGTGGTGGTGAAAAGTAAAGGAGAATCAAGTGAAGTTCATTCCTGTCAAACGCTGAGGTCCTGATCAAAGAGGGAGCCTAGAAAATAGTTCTGCAAACTTGAAAACCAAACCTGTGGTTTCTTACGTACTGCAAATGATAATCATACATGATATTATCTTCATGTCATGAGTGATATGTAAGATGGCATTCATCTCCGCTTTAACTGTCTGTCTAAAAGGTAGCTAAGTGAAAACCAACTGAGACATTCTTTGTAGTCTGTGGACATAGCCAGGCTTTTCCAGGAGGCAGTTTCTCTCAGGCTAAGATAGCTGCATATATGGGTCAAAAAGAATTGCCCTCTGCCATTTTCTCTTGACTGTGAAGTGATCATGGCTGAGCAGTTGACACGTAGGCGACTAACTTTCTGACATCTACAATTACATCAGTTAAATCCTACCATTTTTACTCTTTGTCACACTGGGATCCTCTGTAATTGATTTTCTTTGTAGAAGACGGGAATGCATTTGAGAGGAATACGCTTGTCATTAGTGTATTTTTAGATGCAAGTTCAAATTTGAATATCCTTTGCTAGGAATCCTTTGAGTTAAGCCGAGGCAATGGTAGGATTACACAGAGATCACAAAGCGTAACTTTTCTCCAGTACTCACTTCAGATTTGCAGAGCGAGGTACAAAAACTGAAAAAGCCACAGAAAAAAACCCTGATCCATTGGATTCAGCTTGATTCAAGTCTTACAGGAAAAAAAAAGTGCCTTTATAATCTACATTTTCTTGGAAAGGGTGACAACTGCAAACATCACCTTCAGCTATTATCCTGAGGTTCACAAAGGCGTCATTTACGTTAACAATTTCATCATTCACAGGGAGAAACCACTGGCCTCAACACAACCGTGATAGCTGCTTTTAAAACGACTAGCTTGCTACTGAGACAGAGCAATTGGATATCGATCTTCCTTTTGTACTTGATGAGTATGACAGATAAGAGTTACTCAAATTTGCTTTTGAACCCAGCACATGGAGCAGTAAATCATGTAAAGTCTACACAAAGCAACTCCTTTGGCCATGAGAAGAGACGAACCTGAGTCACATGGGGAGATTTTGTCCTGTGGAGATAATTGTCCCTTATCATGTACAGGAGTACAAAGATAGCAAGAGTTACTTCCTGCAGCACTGCTTCTTGTTCAAGTGCCCAGTACTGTTCCGTCCTTACTTGTGACAGTAGGGAATGTCATATGGAAATAATCCATGTTACTTTTGAGTAGTGAAGCCCCAGTTAATTACCAATAGCAAGATAAAGCCACCAGTTGATCTCTTGAGAAAATGACCACATACTTGTTTGATTGGATATCATTAGATTACAATTTGATTAGTAGATTATATTTTATCCTCTTTTGCTCATATTGTTCATTAGAATGACAGAGAACTGCTTAATGAGAGACTGTGGTTGATAATTAGCAGTGGCATCTCTGCTAAATTTAAAGCTTCATTTTTGCTTCCTACTGTTTAATGAATTAGGCAATGAGCAATTTTTTAATTGGTGGAAGCTTGACGTATATACGTAAGTCTCCTGTCAGCAGGTCCTTTGACAGTGCTTGCTTTGATTAGCAAGATAATGAGAGGCCCTGCTGCGTGGAGAGGGTTGTAGTTAGCTGTTATTTCTTTTTCCAGAGGCCAAGCAACAGGATGTGAGCATCTAGAGTTTGAATTTATGCAGAATTCATGGAAATCCAGGAAAGCATGACTATAGCAGAGACAGTTCCCAAACTAAGAGGAAAATGAATTTTGGAGCTGCAAATATCCCATGAACCAGTGTCCATTGAAGAGTATCAATACAGGATTATGTCCAGACCACGTTCCTGCTAGTAAATAAAAAAAATGCTGTGGTACAGGTCAAAGCACAATCATCTATGCAGTTAAACAATTAGCACGTCTCCTGATCCAGTTTAACACTGGGAGCATTGCAAGGCTGTTCCAGCTGGCTGTGGGGCTAGAGACTGGTCTCTGGGATTATTGAATTTATTAATTAATAAATTAGTGGCAGCCACAGCCACAAAGTCACTTCAGTGTTGCAGATGACAGCTATTTCTCACCAGCTTTTCTTCACAGAATCTGGGCAACAGGAGAAGGAACTGGTCCATGCCACTTAGAAGACTCTTTCCCATTCTGGACTTTTTGGTTGAACTGAGGAATTCTACTTTTAAAAACCTCCTCTTAGCCGTATCTCTGAAGGCTGGTAGCCGTTGCATCCTTGCTTGTTTACACTTCAGCTGCATTTTCTGCCTGTGAACACAGGCAGAGCTATGGGGTGACTGCAGCAGTTCCCGCTGTTTGCACCGCTCCTCCTGCAGTGGTTGGTATCCCCAGAGAAGGAAAAGCCGAGCGGGATCTGTGCCCACCTCCAAAGACCACGATTCATAGCCTGGCATACTAGTGCAAACTGCCTCCTCTTCTACGTTGTGCCAATACACGGGGCGACACGCTGTGTGCGCTGTGCGAAGCGGGATGTGCGTGCCATCATGCTGCTCTGGCTCCGTGGGCAGCAGCCCCTTGGGAGCAGCAGGGCAATGACTCTTTCGGCCATCCTGGCTAAATCCACCTGCAAACATGAGTCAGAGCCTCGTGCTTTGCTCATGCCTTACTGCTGAGAGAGCTGTCAGTGCTCTTGCTGGGGAAAAACTCCTACGCAGTGGAAAAAACCAGAAACATCCTTGGTAAATATTATCTCCCAGTGCTCTTTAAGGGGGAAGAATATATTTTAGTAGTAGTCGGAAATTTTAGGGTCAACTCAACACAAATGGATTTGGGCTATTTCTGGCTATCATTTGAAGTTATGTTAATGCTACACTATCACTTCCAGTGTTCCAGTGTTCAGGCTGGCAGCTCATCACAAGGATGGGTTTTCACCTCTAGCAGTACTTTGGAGGGTGGATCAGCTATTTTTTTCAGTATTAGGAAAATAATCATGTTGAATTGAATGGCTGAAAAACGAGTTCTGGGGCAAAGTTGTCCTGAGTAAAGTTGTGGGACCAGTTTTTAAGAAGTATTTAATTGCCTAAAAAGGTAGATGGGTGCCGTGAAGGTTGTGTAGGAGCTGTTCGGTACCAGGAACAAACTCCTGACAATTTCAAGACTTAGATGCTTTTGGAAATCCCAATGAACATCTAAATACCTTTGCATATACACAATCCATGCTCTTAAAATATCTCTTATACTACAGGATAATTGAAGCCCACAGTCTAAGGCATGACTGAAACCCATTTATTCAGAGGCTGCAGTTTTCTTTTTCTCATAGCAGCAGGGAGGAGATGTAACTGATTCGCAAGGGCTTACTGCTATTGAGCTGATGCAACAAGTTCTAGATACAAATAAGAGGAAATATTGGTGAATATTATTTATCTGTTTTTTAAAAATGGATTTCTATACAAGCCTCTGGAATAACTACTGCCCAGTTACTTTCCAGTCATCAAGACTGGAGTATTGTGTGCTTTGAGTGCCTTGTGTAATCTTGTCATTTAAATTGCACCTACAACATAGAAGACTAGTGAAATCACTCTAGAAAGTGCTCAGTAGAGAGGAAGATGTCTCTGAAGACCTCCAGAGAAAGCCTGTCTGTCTCATTAAATTCAGGGAAACAATTTCCTTGGATCTCTGTTATTTTAGTTAGTTCAGCAAGTTATTTTAGATCTAATCAAATGAGTATAGACGTTGAAAGATTTCATAAGAGTTAGAATGTGCTGAAACTAGGGTTTTTAAATTAAAAAAATCTGAAATTACTAATACCTAAACAAGAAGGAAAAGTTTGAGGAAAAATTAAAAATTTCAATTTATTTTGTGAGAAAGAAACCAAATTAAATTCTGAACAAAAGCAGCCTTTTCACTTATTTTCATTTTGAACTTTTCCATATAAGTATATGCATAATGTTATTTAGAATTACAGTAATATAATTAATCATAATGAGATAAAAAAATTTAGAATAATTCAGAGGAATAGAACAGTACTGTGGAAAAGCAGAAAGAAGTGCATTACAGCACTTCACCTGTGACCAAAATGAAGCCTACTTCTTCATTGTCAACCTCAAAAAGTAAAATGCAGACTCATACAGTACAGATAAATACTTCTGCAGATGGAATCCTGTATATTAAGTAAAGTACACTTTTATTCTTCTTATATTTAACTATGTGCACAAAATTGCCTTCTAAAGCTGTAACACAGATCAATTACCAGACATTATTTTGAGATCTGATTAATATTCCTAATACTTTTACATTTACCAGTGGCCATCAAGGTACAAATGTAGTTCAATCTGAATTCCTGTGGCCCAGAGTAAGTACATTTTTCTGTAACAAATATTTCCTTATATATAGTAAGTATAAGGCTTATTTACTTGACTGGGTATGGTCTATGATCTGTTTGCTATGAATTTCCTTGCCCACAAGTGCCTGAGTGCTGAACACTGAAGTACTAGGAAAGTACATTGCCAGCACAAGCTATAAAGTGAAATGCTTTGTTTGTGGGATATGAATGTGCACTGTTTATAGGCTTGCTAATGCATGTCAGCATACATATAAGTGCACACACACACAGAAGGTTAAATTTATTTTATTGCATATGTTTTATGTCTCAGTGCCTACACACTGTTAAATATCTGATTGATCTCTCCATTTTCTTATTACTCCACAGAGACTTTAGTAATTAAATAGAACCTGACTTCCACATGTAGAGACTCTACCTTCTGTAGCCATCTTAAAAATTTAGTGCCATTACAGCTGCCAGAGGCTGTAGTTCCTGGGATTTATACTTGCTCACAGAAACATTTTCTTTTCTTTCTTTCTGGTTCTGCTATGTATATCATTATATCTTCCAGTGTCAATTTCTAAAATAATTTAACTAACATGTAAAAAAATATTAATCTGGCTATTATTCGGTCTAGGGTGGCTCAGAAACGTGGCTGCTTTTGTATTTATTTCACGTCTTTGAGAGCACAGGGTTATACTCGGCTCTTAGAGCTCCTACGGTGACACCCCTGGTGGGATGTCACCTCCATGAGCTGTTTGCCAGGTCGCAGGTATGGAGGTCGTTCACAGCAATCAGGCACCTTTTGTGGTGTCAGCCAGAACCTCCATGGAGCTGGTGCCCGCCGGCTGGGATAGAAAAGGGGTTTCTTCCACAAGTCTCTGGCTTCTTGAGCAAATACGGACTTAATGAATGCTCCCTCTCTTGAGATCAGCATAAAATTTACACACTACATAAGCCCCTCTTAAGGCCTGTGTTAACAACTTGAGAAGTATATGAATGTTGATCCTTTGCAGGGCGGAGAATTTCATCTCTAGTAAGAAAAAGGGGTTTGAAAATTGTGCTACCAAGCAGACAGCTAACAGCAGCTTCTTCATTCTATGATTCTGTGATTCTTTATGGATGAGTTACTGTAAAGCAGAGTACAGTAGTCCTGCAATTTCTCTTATTTTCACCACTTCAGCCAACTAATTGAGTTGGTTTTCAACTTTAATTTTTTATTTGGTGTCTAGAGCTTTTCTTGTAGCAAGGACTTCGTGATACTGACTGCCCCTGTAGGAAAATGGCAGGGGAAATTCTGTGTCAGTGACTGCAGGTAATGCACAGGGGAGGAAATAGCACTCGCTGAACACAGCAATGGACCCTCACCTGGTGCTCAGGAAAGAGCTAATATTCAGGTTCAAAGGCAGAGGGAACATTTGGAATTACTAAGAAAAAAAAAAAAGAGAACTAGCAGAGAGAATAATTTAGGTGCTGTAGGAATCTGGTGTCCCCGCATCTCAGACACTGGCTGCACCCAGTGTCACCCAACTGAGTCAAATGTTCCCTGAATTTCACAGGATGTAGCAGAAGTAGAGAACAGAAAGATATGAGTGGAGGGAGGTGAAAGGTATGCCGCAAGAATTAGTGGTCACTCCTGTGGCGTTTTCAGGTGGCTTGTGCAGAGGCGTCTTCCTGCGGCACATGTGGAGTTGTGGAACTCATTGCTGCGGGACGTCATGGGCGCACCAAGTGGAAATGGGTTCAAAAGGGATTATACTTGTCAGAGGAGGACAGCTCTGTCAGGAACTGTTAAACGGTTGTCTGGATGTAGCCTCTGGCTCAGGAAGTCTGTAAACATCTGCCTGAGAGATGCTGCAAGAGTATCAAATGTATACACACCTTAATCCTGTCCACCCATTGTCTGTCTGGAGACAAGCTGCTGGATGACAGGGACATCTGACCCGGGCAATCCTCTGATTTTTAAGGATTTAAATGTGGTTGGTTTTCCTCCTTGCTAAATAAGCTCTAGGTCAGGGAATCCTACTTAATTCCCTGGGTTTTTACAGTTCATTGCTTGCTTTGCAAGCTTTGCACAAGCTTTCTGTGTCTGAAGGCAAAAGGGGTGCTTAAGTGGTTTTAGCTGTCACTGAGCCATCTCTTTTTCCAGACACACAATACCAGCATATATTTAAAGATCCATGGGGCAGAAAAGAGTCTTCAGAAATGGAGCATTAAAAATCAGGTGGTGACTGACCATTTTATATGCTGAGTTTCTTTGGTGTTTTATTTGGAGATAGAAAGTATTAGAAATACACAACCTCAAAGGAATGCACAGACTACACAGGGTTTGTTTTAACTCAAGTTGTGCCACTTCCCAATTGAGTGCCAAGGAAGAGAGAGTTGTGTGTAAAAGTTTTAGAGGAAAATAAATGCCTTTTATTTCTGCAGCATTTTTTTCTGGTGATTAATGTTGCTGCCCTAGAAGGAAACCTGTATATACAGGGATAAGGTATAAAAGGAGACAAATTAAGAGTTTTAAGTTTCTAATACAAGCAAAAATCACACAAAGCCTCATAATTATGTCTCACCTGCAGGATCCAAGTTTTGAATTGTCCCAGTCACAAGGTGCCTGTGGACAGACTCAGTCTATAGTAAAAAGAACCCCAAAAGCCCTCCTTTCCCCCTGTCATGTACAAATTGTTGGATGTATTGACTGCTGTCATCACTTTTGGCAACCTTAGTTGCCATTGCTGTTGGAAAAAACTAGCTATAAGATGGTGGAGACTGGACGGGACATGGCAGGAGTTAGGAGGGAACAGGATATCAAGCGAAGCAGAGGGACTGACTGGATTATGCGTAAAGGGTAAAGGTTTATTTGGGGTTTGGAAGGCAGCATATTTTTTAGGGAATGTTGTATTCTTCCTTGGAAAAACAAGGAGGTTCTTAGAAATGCTAAGGGGACACCTTTCTGTCCTTACTAGAGCTGCAGTATGTTGCTGCTCTTAGGGAAAAAAAATAATAATTTGGGTAATTCCAGACAGAAATGTCCCGGTTTCATTCAGTTACATGCTCCTTGTGCAAACCTAGTCTCCGGGTAGGAAAGACTCTTCTTTCTGACCCTCCCCATCCAGGGCCTACACAACAACTCTAAAACGTGCTTCTAATTTTCCCTCAGCCCCCCATGCTGCGCAGGAGGGCTTTGAGCAGTGTTCAGAGGTGATCCCAACAGCTCCCCTCAGCTGGAGCAGCGCTGAGTTGCATTTCAGCAGATGGCTTTCACAGAAACGCTGCCTTTCTTGCAGGGGCACGCAAGGAAGTAGAACACTGGCATTTCTCAAATGTCAAATAAGGTAACCCGTTATCTGGCACATAATTATATACTTTAAACATTACTGGAAAAGGAAGAATTTCTGGGGCATAAGAGAGCTTTTTTGAGCTTGCTGCGGAGCTCTGCTCAAGGCAGCGGTACTACGCTGCAATAACACGGCTTTGTTTAGCTCGCTGACTATTAGACAAATGCTTTAGAGAATAGTGCAATTAGAGATCTGAACAATAACATCAGAGTAAATAATGAAGAGCAGGAGTGAGGAGAGAGGAAGAACATAACATTACATCAGCAGATACCCGTGACACTGTGTTTGTGCAGCGGCATTTGTCTCTGTCTCTTCCTTTGTCCTCCGTGTTCACCTGCTGTATCCTGCCCAAATGTGGCAGTGTGGGGTATGGCCTGGCTTTACATTGTAGCTTGTCCAGGGGTGTCCATGGGCTCCGGATCCTTGGAGAGAGGAAGTGGCAGGGAGATAACAGGGAGGCTGCCCTGGGTTACAGGAGATGCTGCAGAGGAGAGCTGGTCCCAGCAGGACAGGCGATGCGGGGAGGCCCTTCCCAGGGATAGATCTCCACTTGTGCTCCTCCCTGACTGCTATCCCATGTCTCTTTCCTCCCAGATCCCTCCGGCCACCTTGGAGCCCTGCCCCTCACCTGCGCTCCTCGCAAGCTCCTCATCACTGGGAAAATACCCCTTGGGAGAGAGTGGCTCACAACAGACCACGGTAATTCAAATCATTGCTACTCAAATAACTATGCTGCTTATTTTCCCAAAGATACACAGCAAGAAGAGAGAAGAGGTTAAATGTCTAAAAGGCTGCCCATTTAAGTCTTTGTTAAAGTATATAGTTTTTCTCATGAAACATTGATGTGTCTAAGTACCTCAGACCAACCCCACCACCTTAAGATATCTCAGGCTTGGCTGTGAGAGCAGCTCCTTGGCAACTTAATTAAAAAATAAAACTTTTTTTTTTTCTGTAGAGGAAGCTTGTGATCTTCTGCCTTAGGAAAATGAGTTGTTTAATTATAGCTGGCAGCTGAAAATAGTACCTTTCTAACCAATGGTTGGGGTGTAGTTCCCTGCCTCAGAGTGACTTATTTAGAGATGTCTTATACCTGTCTGTGTTTTTTTACTTCTGTTTCTGACCAGGTCTTTGAGACATCTCTGTGGTAGGATGACATCTGAAGCAGGCAAACTACAGTGTATGGGTCTCCTCTGTTATTCACACATACGTAGAAACAGAAGATGAAATATTTTTTCTTTGGATTTGAGCAAATGGTTTCCACACCAGGCGTATGAGAGGGCAAGAAGTTTGCTCCAAGACATTAGGCCAGATGTACCAATCCCTGCACAGCTATGCAACTGGAGAAATGTTAGAAATGCTTCTCCTCCATCCTTGTGTGAAAACTGGATAAAATCCCTCCGGCAGTACTCATAGGCCTGGTGGCCTTCTCCTGGCCACCATTTCAGTTACACCAGGCTCCTTGCGGGAGCTGTGGTGGCTGAGGCGGCACTGATAGCAAACGCCTTTGCGAGCTGGTAGTGATTGTTTCTGTTGAAGGCTTTTACAGCAGATTGCTGAATTTTATCTGATTGTCAAATGAATGGAATGTCTCCAAAATGTGTGTAAGCATGTTAGGTGTGTCCCAAGTGATTTAGGAACGCAAGCCCCTCCAGTCACTTGAGTCAAACATCTCTTTCCCAAGGCACACAGAAAAGAGATTTTCCCATCTTACGAGGCAACATGGTGTTTTAGCCATGGTCACCCCCAGGGACAGCTTCTGCACCCTCAAAGAACATGAGAGAAGGGATGAACCAGCCCAAACTTCTCCCTTCTTAATTCCTGCTGTGTGGCACTTGATACCACTGCCAGCACTTGGTGTGCTGTGAGGATCACGCCCATCGTACAATCTGCCTGTTATCAGCATAGCGGTGGGATTTACTCTGAGCCTGCAAGTGTTTTGTTTTACATCCTAGCAGGTTTTGGAGCCCTTAGTTCAGCTCATGTGCAGTGAGCTCCGCTAGTGCCTCAGGAGCAAATACCTTTGGTAGTAACTTCTTGCTGGACAGCCAAGGTGCTTGCAGTGGCTTGCAGAAGTTGTTTGAAGCTGCTGTGATTCAGCTGCTGAGATAGATACCTGGGGTTTCAGGCCAGCAGAAAGACATTACAAGGCACAGACAATAAAATTATTTTAATGCCTCAAGTCCAGACATTGCTGGTTTTCAGCTCTCCTAGGGATTTTTGCGATATAGTTACTTAGTGCATTAAAAAAAGAGACTTGTTATGGGAAGTGCTAAAAACTTTCAAACAAAATTACTGTCAAGAAAACTGTTTTAAGAGCTTGTCCCATCTCAGTGAAGTGCAATGCCAAACATTTGTATGTGGTATTTTCTTTGTTTTGTATCATGTTTTGCTTTCTTCTTCCCTGCTTTACCATTCCACATATACCAGAATATCTGCCAAAGCATTCAATGCATGCTTACACCGTATGCTTTCCCATTTCTCTGAGTTGTAGAAGATGAATTAAGTTCTATAAGTTATTTCTTTTAACCACTCCCATCAGTCTGCTTTTCATTGATTAAACTGGCCTGTTTGATTTTGATTTGGCATAGAAATTCTAAGGGAAGATTTTATTTAGTAGACAGAGATCTTTGTCCTCAGTTTCCACAGCAAAGCAAAGTTATTAAGGTAGTAAATTAAATACATAATTTGAAGTCTCAGTTTTGCTTATTACATTGTGCTCTGTAATGGCTCCGTTGAAGTTAGTAGAATCATTCCTGTTAAATCAGAGGGACTTGGGTTAGGACATAAGTTGTGGATCATCACAGAAGTCAAGAAGGGCATCACAGAAATCATAGCATTTCATGGTACAGAATAAGGATGAGAGCAGAATCTAACCCTTGCAGGGTAACACTTCTACTTAATAAAAGTTGCATGAACATTGTGGTGGGATTTTTTTCACTATCCCTGTACTCCTTTGTGAAATATTTCCATTTGTGACTGTGTGTGAAAGCACTCCTGGAAATCAGAGGGCTGAGAAAACATTTAGATTCAAAACTTTTACAGACTTTGGCTCCCGGGCTGCCATTTTCATACCTGCCAAAGAGCCCCTCACTCACACCCCAGGGAAATGCTTTTGAATATTCAGACCTCTTGCTCAGCACAGTAAGTGTAGCTTTCCTAGGGGCAAACCGAGTCTGTAAATTGAGCCTGGCTGGATATGAAGCAATGATCATGTGGCAAATGTAAATGCTCCCAACAAAACCGCATCCATCATTAGCTGGTACTAATGTAGCAGAGTTAAGAGTCAAGCCCTTTATAAACTGTGGTTAAAGTCAGCTGGCGCTAATACCATCTGCATGGGCAAAACCTGAAATCTCATTTGGTATCTAATCAAATTAAGCATACATCTTTTTGGAGGGTCCAATTTAGCATAGAGTGAAGGAGAAGTGAGCTACTCAAAATAAAAAAAAATCCACTGGTCTATCTAGTAGTAGTGGCAAAGCTGAGTCATGGAGTTAGAGACAAGAAACTCACATCACAAATATGAGTGCCCTTTATTGCACAGTCTGAGTAAGAGCCTCTTCCTGCTGCTTAGTCCCAATATCTTTTAAAATATGGATAATTGCATGAGGCAGATTCTCCCCCACCCCCTGACTGGTAGTCTAGACTTAATTCATCAGGAATACAGGGATGAATGAGATGATGCATTCAAGTTGCTGCAGTTTAGAGAAATATCTCCTATACTTGTAAATGAGGGTGTCTGCTTTTGGGGACATTGTTTTGAGACAATATAGATGCACTTGTGACACTGATTAGGTATTTTTTTGAGAATTCACCTGTAACTATTCAGTTATTATACACAAATATCCTAAAAAGCTGTATCTGAACAGAGAAGTATGTCTGCCCCAAAGGTTTTTAACTATCCTACAGGTTCATGAAAGGATGGATAATGTTATCCCTGTAGCAAGGATGTCATGGTTATGATACTTATTTTAGCAAGGATATTTTTTTTTTTCTGCAGATTAATTGACCTTTCAGTCTGCCACAGCCTCAAATTCACTTTCCTTATCTTGGCTGCTCTGTCACAGCCATCATCATGGCACTTTGGTACCTATGCAAGGAATGTTATGCATTAACCAATAACTATTATAAATCCAGCAAGAGACTAAATGAAGAAAAATCAACAGTATGCCTTGACTGAATTTTCAATATTTAAAAGTTTCCTTGAGAATGTACAAAAATATTTAAAATTTCCTCTTCCTCTTTCTTCTTCCTGATCTTTGGGAAGACCCAAAGGTGAGAGAAAGAGAAGCCAAGCTGCCATATAAGACTGTTGTCCCTAGACTGCATAGGGACAACTCAGTAGCTAGTTTTGAGCATTTATGAAGAGTAGTGGTCTTTGTGTTCAGTTGCTTCTTATAATGCAGAACGATGACTCCAAGACCATTATTTCACAGTAAACTCATTTCAGAGTAAAGGATAGGGTAACTGATACGGATTTGATGAGGCTCACACTGAAAACATGAAGTGTAAAGGAGGGTTTTACATTCTATATTTAGGATTTATTGCAACTTTATATATCACTACATGATCCCTTACCCGAGTAGTTCTTAGTACTTTTGTGCCAAAACTCCCACTGATCATGAAGATTTCACAGGCGCACACTAGGTATTGACTATTTGAATTACAGAAGACTACCTGTAGACGGTTAAATTAAGTAGGTGCAGGTGCTTAATCTTAATAATTTATGGTTTTACACTTAAAAATGCGATATGATTTAATCCTAGGCCAACTGTAACTCTCCCAAAGGATTCCTGGGCATGCTCTGCATGAGCCAGTAGGCAACTGAGATAGAGTCACAGAACATTTTTTTAATAAGGATGCCAGCCAGCTGCGTCTGTTGACTTTATGAGTCGAAGAGGGGCTCTATCATTTAATTCATCAGTATAGACAAAGTCAAAGAAATCAGATTCCATTTTTCAAGGGATTTTACGTCTTTGTTGGGAAGGCACATTTAGAGAAACATGAAACAGCATAGCACTGTTTGACATATATGACACACTATATGACAGCTGGAGAACTGTCGTGGTTAAAAGTATCTTTATGGTTTCTGCCTATCATCTGAGGGCATCTCACTTAGATCATCTGATTCTATGGTTTGGGCTAGAGGGTTAATGACATTTGTGACCTATGTTAGATATCAAGTGACTTTTCACACTAACACAATTGAGTTTCTTCATGGGCAGAAAGCCGTGATGAGGGTGGTCTCTTATTTCAGATGTCTCCTTGGAATGAAGGAGCACTGGGAAATATGGTTTCTCTGACCCTGGGGATCAGGGATTTGCAGTGGTGGTGGCTGGACAATGCTGCACAGTGCTTCTCAACAGCTCAGAAAACCTGCCCCCTTTCCCCAGCACCTTCTGTAAGTAAGTCACTGACAGCAAAGACAATTCCCTTGGTCCCTCTGAAGTCAATCTCTTCTCATCTTAACAGCTTCCAGCTGCCCTTTTTCTTTGCAGTTTCAACCTCCAGTTCATCTGAGCATCTCTGAAGGCTATTAAGAAGGTGCTAAATACTTCTCTGGTTGCCTCTGAGTTACCAGATACTCTTAGCTGGATCTTTGCAAGCTCTACGGGGACGCTGGCTGGCAACGTTCACACTTGTCTCCAGGCTGATGAGATCACAGCAAGCAATCCTGGAGCTGGTGCAGCAGGCAGGCTCGTGTTTTTATCCTGTCAATACAACAGCCAGTGCTGGCTGTGGTTGATTGATGGTAAGAGCAGCAAATTACAGTGCCTCTTTAACTATGCTGCTTCTCTTTCTGAGACTGTAATAAATCAGCTTTTGAAACCGGTAGAATAGCTGGCTTTCTGATATTGCTGAGATTCAGAAACCTGTGGTACTGCAAACGTGCGGGGGGAAATTGCTTCTTATCCATCTGTACTGCTTGTGTCCTTAAACTGAATGGTTAGTCAGGAACAGCTGAAGATTTATAATAAATATGGGTGCACTTAATATTTTAAGACACAATAATGAGAAAGAAGAATGATAATGATTAGAGTTCCTGGTCTCATCAATTAGCGTCTCTGGTAACTTCTGTAGCATTAAAGAGAAAGAACCTAAAATCCTAGGACCATTTATTGTTTTTTTTTTCTACAGTACCATATTCCCTCCTGAGAAAAATAATAGAAATTAATAAGGTGGCTTAGAAATGGGAGCTTGAATTCAGAAGCATAGTGCCCAAAGAGTCTGGATATCACAGACTCTAGAGGAAAGAGAAACTGCATCCTCATACAGTTTCTTTAGTGTTAACTGCCTTTCCTTGGTTTTCCTGCATCCTGGCATTGCAGCCACCCTGGATAGCTGCTGCCCTTGGTTTCTTTGCCTGCACATTGCTCATTTCTTTCCCCACGCCAGACCAGGCCCAAGGAGGAGAGCTGGGGGTGCTTGGAGCTGTTTGCTCATTCCCTGCTCTTCCTTCCTGTCTCAGAGGAGAACTTGATCCTTTGAGGGCCACCGCTTTGGGCTTGCCCCAACAGCACAATGTGGTTTTCACTATCAGATCTATGCCACTGGCACTGGGATGAGTGATGGCTCATGAGGGCTGAGGGGGAAAGGAAGGTGATAGGATAATAAGGTGAAGTAATTCTTTACTGCTTTGTTGTGAGAAGTTCAGTTCTTTTATGCTCTCCTTCCCAGGTGAGGAAAGCAAAAGTTCATGTCGCCAACTCACTGAAACCTGTGCTAAGCAACATTATGGTTTATCTTAACCATATCTCCATAGTCAATGTTTTTACATATCTCAGGTTTGGGCAGCTGCCTGTTTTGGTTGCTTACCACTCATTGCTCCATGATTTCTCTCTTCCACCACCTTTCCATGCACAGGTCCTTTCTGAAGTCCATGTCTCCTGAGATGCTCTTTGGAAGTTTTCCTACAGACCATTACATGCCCAGGAGAGGACCAGTGATGTGTGATGACAGCACTGAGGCTGCCCTTTCTCCTGTGCACTCTCTGTTCAGACAGCAGCCTTTACAACGGGGGCCCTCCTGAGGACAAGGATCCTGCAGCTTTTGGCTGTGTTTGAAGAGCCTCTGGTTCAGCTCCCCAGGGTGTGAAATGGGGTGGTGGGCACCTGCCTGCATGCAGCCACTTTCTGAGGAAGAAATAACCCTGCGGGAAATTGGGAGGAGCTCCTGCCTCGTGCCTCAGTGGATTGCCCCCATCTTTTACGTCTGGGAGGCAGCAGCTCCTCCTGATTTTGACATCCTCACATTGTTTCCCTGCCTTGTTCTGGGATACTTGTCATCATGTGGTCATTCAGCAGCCCATCCTGCAGAGGATGCATTTAGTTCTCAGCTTAAAGGTTTTCATATCTAGACTGCCTGCATCCTAGAGGAACAGCTTTAAAGGTTCCTCCTGATGCAATGGACACCACATGGTGATCAATGACAAAAGCCGACAGGAGGTCTCTGCAGCAGAAATTGATGAAGCTCAGTAAGAGGAGGGACGAAGGAGACTTGCTCCTCTGAGGAGGCTTAAAATGACATGCATCATCTGTACACATTAAGAGAGAATGAATTTTAGCAGTGAAAGAATGGTCTGCCTTAGAGATGATGACCTTCTTTCCTGGTCCAAAACAACTGAATTAGGAATTGTCAGCAGCTGTGTGTAACTTGAGTATCTGCTTCTTTGAAGAAATGCTGTAGCTTTACATTGAAGTCCTAAGACCTAAGGAAGTTGTAAGCCTTGGGGCAAACTTAAAATGTAAAATTTGAAGTGTCTAAAGTTGGGTGAGGGCCACTCCCTTCCACCAGCTGCCTCAGCACGGTGGAGTCACCGATCTCACCTGTGCACTCTGGGTAGCAAGCTCCAAACAGCACAAAGCATGAGTGGCTAGCAGTGTGCAACCAGCCAGCGCACTGCTGCAAGGGCCCCCTTCTGCTGGTGTCTACAGCAGCATGTGCTTGGGGTAACCCCTCTAAAATAAACACGGTCACCCGCCAGTGTAGCCAAGAGGAGACCTTGACCCTGAAACTCGCTGAGTCCGAAGGCGATGGGGCAAAGAGACCCCAAAGCTCCTCATCAGGAGGCCTGAGGGTCTCTGTTCTGCTCACTGTTTAGTAATCCTTCAGATTTTGCCTCTTAATGAAGTAATCTCAATATCTCATCCACAAATTACCAAACATGTTGCAAGAATAATGATGCTGGCAGTTCGGAGTGAATTACTAATGCGTTTTACCATTTCTTTAACAATTAAAGCTCTATTTAGAATGGAGAGAATTATATTGCTATTCAGTTTTAGAATGATAAATTGCAAGATATTAAAAGATTCTTCACTGAATGCAAACAATAGAGAACTTAATTATTGCTCAGAGTGTCACTGTAGCATTATGGAACAATTTGAAATTTGACTTGCCTGGCTAGATTTATTTTAAGTCTGACATTTTCAGCCCTAGCTTTCACTCTCTGGATCTCTTTTTCACTCTGACAGCACATCAATCTATTTTCTAGCAGTTCTAACATTAAAATAATCTCTCTTAATCTGAATATTTTTCTTCCTTATTTTATATTGGAAAAAAAGATTTATCTGCAAATGCAGCATGGTACAGAAACATGTTTATATAGGAGACAAATTCAGACCAGTAGCAGCATCTGTAATCCATACGTCCTTCTTGTCATAGTTAAAGCTGCCTGAAAATTCTTGAAGAACCAGCTTGCAATGAAAAATGCTGTTTAATTGAAACAATGTTTTATGGGAACAAATAAATTTCTCTAATATTTTCAATGAGGAGAAGCCAAAACACTTCACTGAGACTTTATCAATGCATTAGGGTACTAGACTGCAATCTAGATTACTAGATTGAAATGTTCATTTTAATAGCACACACATATTTCCTATTAAGTATGTAGCATGTTTCCTGCAATATAAAATTTGAAGGGGTATATTTAGAATATATTTTTTCCACTGATTCCTGGAGTACCTGGAGTACTGCATCCAGCTCTGGAGCCTCCAACATAAGAAGGACATGGACCAGTTGGAGAGGGTCCAGAAGAGGGCCACGAAGATGATCAGAGGGCTGGAGCACCTCTCCTATGAGGCCAGGCTGAGAGAGTTGGGGTTGTTCAGCCTGGAGAAGAGAAGGCTTCAGGAAGATCTTAAAGTAGCCTTCCAGTACCTAAAAGGGGCTCATAGGAAAGACGAGGAGAAACTCTTTAGCAGGGCCTGTTGTGAAAGGATGAGGGGTAATGGTTTTAAACTAGAAGGAGGTAGATTTAGACTGGATATAAGGAAGACATTTTTTACAATGAGGATGGTGGAACACTGGAACAGGTTGCCCAGAGAGGTGGTAGATGCCCCATCCCTGGAAACATTCAAGGCCAGGTTGGACGGGGCTCTGAGCAGCCTGATCTGGTTGGAGATGTCCCTGCTCCTTGCAAGGGGGTTTGGACTAGATGACCTTTAAAGGTCCCTTCCAACCCTTCTATGATTCTATGATCTCTCTTTGGAAGGACTGTTTCTCTCCATTGACTAGAGAAGATGATCTGGAATTTCAGCATACACAAAATCCCTGGCTTTTGGGCAGCTGTATTAAGGGACACCCATCTTTTGCACAGCCCACGTCTGTGAGGTGACATCACCACAAGAAGTACTTCTGAAAAGCTAAATGGTTTCAGAGATCTGACTTACAACGTGATCAGACAAATGTTGGGTTATTGTAACCAAGGGGGCAACCTCTGACAGAGTGGGTAGACAGGACACTGTGGCTGGGATTTGGGCAGGAATTTCCTGTACTGGGTCTTTCCTTAAAGGACTCATCACATGGCACTGTACCCTTGGGGGAGAGGTCCTGTTGCAGCAAATCCTTAAGTACCTGTGCAACTTTAGACACATGTTTTGTGTGTGTAAAGTGTTCCCAAAATGGATCCTCTGCATCGACCACAGTTGGTGCCATTCAGCAGCGCTGGCATTGGCCAGGCACAGCAACGACACTGGGGATGCTGTGCCCTGCAGGAGGCCACCTTGGATTAAGGAGCAGTGGGAGGGCTTGAGATGCCTCTGCCTGCTTTGCCGAGGAAGTGCTTCACTTCTTCCCACTGCCTGTGATCTTTCAGGGACTTCTGAAACCTTCCATTAGGCTTCAGGAAAAAGTAGAAAGAAAAAGTTGCAGTTGTGATTTATCAAACATGCTGTTCTGAGAAGATGATGCAGGAACATAACGTTCACAGTCCCTAAAAATTTGTAACCAGAAATTTTACAAAGTGCCTTGGGGAGATTTTAATACCAGTTTAATAAAGGGAAACACCTGCTAAGATTTAAATCACCTCTGAGAGAGGAACATAGAGTACAAAGCATGCGCATTAAAAATAGAGAAATAAATGATCTTCAAGGCCCCATAACAAGGACAAAACATTATTGTCAGGTTTCCCAAGTTATTAGCTGACTGTATTCTGTATTTTGGTTTCTTATATCTTATTCTTCTTCCCTTGTGATAAATGTCCAGGGCAGTTCTGCAGTGCCCCGTGACAGCAGCAGGCGCAGCTCTGGAGAGACAATGTCCCTGTGGAGTACGGAGGGGTGGTCCGTGTGTTGGTGGTCGGTGTTGCAGATGGAGCAGGTTCCATCCGCAGGGCTGCTGTGGGGAGAGATCGTGCCCCATGTCCTCAAGAATGGGATGCCCTATACATGTGCTGCTGCTAGCCCCACTGGGCAGAGCTGCCTCCACGTGCAGTGCTGAGCAGGACTTGTGTCACCCAGCCCTTCTCTAGCTGTGAGTATTGTCATCTTCTGCCTTTTATTCCTGGTGAGAGTTACCAGAGGTACCTGGAGACATGAGCTGCATTTTTTTCCTATTGCTGCTGAACTATTTCTGAAATTAACTGTTTTCCAGTGAAGAAACTGCAGCAGCAAGCTTTGTGGAGCTTGACTCACTACAAAAAGTCAAGGTTTATTAGTCACTTGCCCCTTACCACTGTTGTCATGCTTTTCTGTGACAACAGCAAGAAAATTTATGGCTGCTTTTCTCTAACATCAAACACAGCATCTTCATGTAAAAGCAAACAGGGATTGTCAGTCCTAGCCATCCACTCCTCTGCTTCGCTAGATCCAGCTTCTCCTTTTGGTTTTTGCAACGCCACAGCTCTGGTTTCCTCCCATAGACACAGAGAGACAGGATTTCCCCTAACCTCCTGCCCCCTTCCTCCTACTCTTCCTCCCGGTTACAGACATGGCTCATTTCTTTTGCATGCACCCTCTGAGTCACCGATGATTGCATGCCCTTCTCTGAACCGGGGAAGCAATTGGAGTCAGCTGGCTTGAGGCTCCTGCAGCCCTTCCATTTCTGACACCAGCAAATTACACTGTGTATTACAGCAACATCTTTTTTTCCCTAGGCTCCAGGCTGGGTTTGAGGAGAATGTGGTTCAGTTCTGCTGCTCAATAAACAGTTTTCTTTAAAAAATGTTAAATAGGATGCTTTTTCTGAGATCTCATGAAATATTCATTTACGATTTAGAACTCTTCAGTACGTAGCAAAGGTCTCAATCTGGGAAAATGCAAAAGTTTCTGTAAAACCAATCTGAGCTTGCTAGCTAATATTAAAATGCAGAATGGGTGAATTAGTAACTAATTCATGCATAATAAAAGCCATATGCTTCTAGAAGTAATTAGCCTATTGTTTTGATTCAAGGAATATTTGCTTAATAGCCTCAATAACTGCTCACTTTTCCAACCAGATCAAAATTAACATGCAAGGAAGTGACATTCAGAGAAAATAAATCATTAATAACAAGAAATTCAAATTTTGCTGGTGTTTCTGTAGATAGCCTGAAATCACTGAATTTTAGCTTTTCTGTGGCTGGGAAATCTGCAGTTATTTGATTAGAGCTAAATAAGCTCCTCAGCTCCCTTAAAACAGAAAGATGGTATTAAAACATTTGGCAATGGCAAGAAGCAAACATTGAAGACATCTACTTATTATAGTAAGGCAAAACTTTGCTCAAATATTTAAGCGGATGGAATTTCTGAAGGCAGAGATGAGGGGTTAGCCCACTGAGTTCACCTCCTCTGCCCTTGTGTGCCAGGCAGAGCCCATGCCTTGCCCCAGCTTGCCCCTTGCACCCACACATCCATTGGACTTGATGAGAAGAGAGGTGGTCCAGGTCTGAGCAAGGGCCCGCATGTGGTATGCATATGTGGGACATGTTTGGCCTTCTCTAACACAATTTGTGTTACAATGTCGGGTGTCAGATGGGCAAGCTGACTGCTGGCCCCAGCATCGTGGGCTGAGCAGCAGCGAGCATTTCTAGGGAATCAAAGCTTGTGTTGCCCCAAGCCACCTACCAAACATTATTGCCAGGCTCCTCTTCTTAGTCCTTCTGCAATAAAAGCTGAGAGCCCCATACCTCCATTCTTCCAAAGATACACACAAATATTACCTCCATTTCTGCTCAGCAACTGCCACCATTTCAGTGGCTGCAGAGTTCCTCGTGTAAATCCCTCACAACCTGCAGGGTAGGTCATGGACCTCATGGCTTAGTTCTTCACTAAACTGTGGCACACGTCATGCTACATCCCAGCAGACAGTAGGGGCCGTATCATGAAATGTGGCGTAACAGAGTATAACACAATGGTCCACAATGGTTTTGCCGAGGTGGGTCTTGCTTTGAGAGGCATAAATCTAGATCCAGTAACAAACTAGATGCAAGAGCATTTAACGTTGAATTGCCTGTCCCCGGGAATGCTATACAGAACCCAGAATGGGATTAGTAGGAGGCCAGTGTAGCATGTGGGAACTTCAGACACTTCCATCTTCAGTTATTAGCAGCATGTGTCAGGGGGTCACCTAAGCTATAACGACCTAAGCTACAGCCCTGTCTACTCTAAACCTGCATCTAGAAAACATACCATTAAATTCAGTTTTCTAAAGTTTGATCATAAGCAGAGGTGAAAGAGCTGAAACTAAGCTAAATTTATGTTTTCTTTGAAAACCTCTCAACAGGTAGTCAATAATAATAATTTACTTAGAAGTGAACAGAGATGGGATGGGATTCAGATCAAGACTGAGAAAACTGCATTTATGTATCTGCATATCAGTAGCTACCGGAGTCTGAAGTGCCTAAGCAGCCTTTATAGTTGAAGTAGATCTAGAGTGGGTTCAGTTGTCTAAACCTGTGGGAATTTGAAGCTCCCTAGGACAGTTAAGAATCTTGCACAGTAAAAGTTGTGGGCATACAATACAGGATAAAAGCTGCACTCATTTCCCCAGATATAGGTGTCTGCTGACCAGTTTGACCCCTGCAGATCCATAATTCCTATTGGACACTAGGAATAAGTCTCACTTGTCATAAAAAATGCCATCACAGCTGTCATTGTGGTTCCAGTGGGTCTGAATAGCCTTTTGGAAGCAGAAGTGGTCCTTTGACCACAGGGCCAATATAGGCTTCTCCAGAATGAGCATCTCCATCTGATGTGAGGGTGACCCAGCACTGGCACAGGTTGCCCAGGGAAGTTGTGGAATCTCCATCCTTGGAGATAATCAAAAGCCGTCTGGACACAGTCCTGGGCAATTGTTTCTGGGTGGTTCTACTTGAGCAGGGGGTTTGGACCAGATAACTCCTGGAGGTCCCTTCCAACCTCAGCCATGCAGTGATTCTGTGACACTGTGCTCATCTTGAACTGGATATGGATATGGATAACCATAAGAGGACTTATTTTTCTAAGATGGCTATTGGAATATACTCTGGAATTACATCTAGTCAATTATGTATAATTGTATCTATTAACTCAATTTCTCTAGAACCTGGGTATAAAAGCCATTTTGTCATGTTGTTTATTTACAAAGCTACAGCATAGGTGCTGGAAAAGTGGTAGAGTGTAAAGAAAAAAGAACAGAAAGAATAAATGAGAGTTACAAGATGGTGAATTTCTTGCATCTTTTTTAGGGCTGTGAACAGTCGCTGTGTGATGAAGATGGGACAAGAACTGTACAAATATCAACTTGCCACCAAACCCACACTTCATCCCTACCCTGCAGGCCAAGCCTATGTTCTGAAGTATCTGCTTGGTAACTCCTGAGCCTGTAAAAATAATGTAGCTGGATATTCTGCTTGAATGCTTAAAAGTGCTTGGTCTCATAGCTATTCTTATGAAAAACTGAGATGTTCTTTGTCATCAGCATAGCTATGTTAACACACAGCCTTTGCAGAAACAAGGCACTGAGGTTTTTATTTTATTGTAACTTGTGAGATAAAGATATAAAGCTTGTCTTGACTAGCTAAACCGGAGACCCGTGCCTTGTCTCCACTAGGATTTTGCACTGTGGCAGGCCCTTTGAAATGTCTCTCAGTCACAAAACCTTTTTTTTTTCTCTTGCAGTGAAGACACAGAAATTTTACTTGTCGTTCAAAAACAGTTCCCTTCTTTCCACTTTTCCCTCATTCTGAGTTGTATTCCTCTCTTTCTTTTCATTGTCTAACAACCTTCTTTTTTTTTTTTTTTTAAACTTCTTCTGAAACAGGCTACTTATCAGTGACAAATGTGTTTGGACACTATGCCAACTTGTGCTGAAAAATTACAAAATGTCCGTGTCCTGTTAGAAATATGACATTCAGTCTATTCCGTGCTCCTGAGTGAACAGACTCTTTGTCCCGGGAAGCTGAAGTATAAATGCATGTTTTCCCATTGATAAATTCACTTTAAGCCCCCTTTGAATGTTGTCAGGGGCTTCTGTGGAAGAAGGGAGAGCTTTGGGAGGGCAGGCTCTAAAGAGGCCCCCAAACCCAAAAATTCATCCAAGCCATGCAGGGAGCCTGATTCTGGGTTCAGCCACGTGTGTGTAATTCCTTTGGATACAGTGGAATTAGTCCTGTGCTAAGCAAAGGAGAAAGGAACAGTGTTAAGCTCACAAATATTAATTTCCTCGTAGCAGATTTACATGTGAAAGCCCATTTGTACAGCAGGATGATAATTCTACACTGTTTGAAGTGTAAGTAGTTTTTTATCTCCTGGGGGCTCTCTTCAGCGTGATGAGATTTCATGCTTTGCATAATACCAAGGTGATGGTTTGCCTTTGGTTTGGAGGATACACTTTGTTTCCAAAATCGGAGTTAAGTTAGAAAAAAAATTACAATTTGTCTAAAAGACAGAGTGAGTTTTTGTCGTGGGTTGACATAACTTGCTAGATTTAAAAACTGATAGACTTGAAAAATGCTGAACACTCTCATTACAGCTGCAGATCAACATTAAAAACAAGGGGTTATTTTTAGCAGCAAGGCGCCCTTGTCTTTATTCATATGTCGCTTCGCTGGAATATTAAATGGTAATTCACAATTCATGCATTTTGACGTCTTGCTACTTTTATCTTCTTTTTCCTGTCAAAGAAAATGTCTTAAAATCTCAACATTAATACTGTGCTGGGTGTCCTTGAAAGTCACCCCTATTCTTAAATGCATTGGTCAGTTTGACTGAATGGTAACCGGTATCATGTTGTTTGCTCATTTTCCATTCCTCAAGCAGCCCAAATGCACGTTGACTGGAGTCAGGCTTTTGAATATGAAAAGTAGAGATTTCTGCATGTAAAGCAGGCCATGTGAGAAGGAATCCAAATTGTGCGGAACATCTGAAAATGCAGGGGTGACAGGCAGTAACAAAAAGCTTTCGAAGTAATATAGATGGCAAATGTTTGTGCTGCTGTGTTTGAAAACACTATGCAAACTGACCCGATGCTATTCCCACATCAGAAGAACAGCTGTTTGTTAACAAAATATGGCTATTACGTCAAATTCTAACCTCAGATACATATGTGGGAAATACTGCCAAGCTGCAGTTTTCACGTGGCTTAAAAAGGTTCTGTTTTAGCTGAACGCATCGCTGCAATCTTTAGCCAAATCGCTGCTCTGTGGAATTTTTCAGAAAAGGAGGAACACAACATGGGATCAGTTTTCTGTATTTTCACAAACTAGAGGTTGACTCCATGTAAGCATTACTTTGCACTGTGAAAATTCAATTTCTCAGAAACGCTTTAATGCCAGAGTAAATCCTACACTGTGCCAGACAATGCTGCTGGCAATTAATCAAGATTTGTGTGTTTTTTCATGATTCCAGGTATATAAACGAGTTAATGAAGCTGAAAGCTGTTATTAAACCTCTTCATAATTTAGGAATAAAGTATTTTAGAAGGGAATTTAAATAAGATAATTAGATATTTGAAAGCCTACCCTGGGGCTCGACCTTACCAGTAGGTTTCAGGCAGTTCTTTGCACAGAGTCGTGGCATAAACAAGCCTGCAAACAGGGGTGAGGTGCTAGCAGTAGGTTTTGACTGCCTAGTCTCAGTCTGCAGGTTAGTCTGCAGCCCAACCAATGTGCCAGGCAAGGGAAGAGAGGGAGATTTGTTTTCTCTGGGCATAGCTTTGCACAAGGACTCTGGAGGAGCAGCACAGTATCATGGTGCGTGCTGGAGGGGATCTGACTGCTCACTCCCTCATCTGGTCCTAGAGCTACGGCCATCAAAAAGCTTAGCAGGAGAGAGATGAAAATAGCTCTACTAAGGTCTCAGCTTCATAGGGAGCGGGCTTTGTTGTCCAGGACTTTTTGTTTAGTCAGCTGTCCTGCCATAGCTAAATGCAGCACAAACCTTTGGATTACTGCTTTTAGCACACGCTATCTCATCTGTATATTTGTCAGGGGAGGAGCACGTGAGTATATGAGTATATGAGCAAAGAGCCAATGCTACTAACAAGCAGATGCCTTGAATATTGTACTTACATGACTATGATTTACAAGCATCAAAAATTGTACCTGTAGCTCCAAAATAAAGAGATTTTCTTTTAAAAAGCATGAGATGTTTTAGTCTGTTGCTATTTGTTTTATTTAGCTTTTAATTTTTCACCTTTAAGATTAAACTTTATTTGTATTTTTAAAGTTTTTTTTTCCCAAACTCTTCTTTAAAAGCACAAGCTGACACTCCTATGCAGTCTCTGCGTTTCATTAGCTGCGTCCTTCTGAGAGACACTAAATTACAAGGTATGTGACAGACTCATAAGAGTTGTCATAGAGTGATGACTTTTTTTTCCCCAAACTGATCAACCAGTTCAGCTGGAAAGAAAACAACATGTTTCTTTCCTGAAGATTTAGCTGGGTAGGTGAAGCTGATTTTATAACATGAAATAACCAGAAAATGCACTGTAAATCTTCCTGTCTTGCAATTTGAAAGAAAGATGCTCCATGTCCTAGGACCGCTGGTAAGAGGAGTCCTTTATATATCTTCTCCCTACACACCTAGACTTTGAGCTGCCCTTGTGCCCACCTCCTTCCCCATGTAACTCAACTGCCTGTGACTTGGCTGTGCATTTCTGTGGTGGTGGCCAAACAATCCAAGTTGCAGAAAGCACAGACCTGCAGGAATGGTATCTGCAGAGGTCATCATTGTTTTTCACAAATGACGGCAAATAAAGAAATCCAACTCTGCATCAGGAAGAGCATTTCATTTTGAATGCAATGGTTCTGTCACTCAGGGAGCTACTTTTAGCTTTAGGGCTCAGTGCTATGCCAATAAAACTAATGGGAATTTTGTCACTGCCAGAAAAGGGAGTAGGATTTGGCCTTTCAGAGCAACACACTTAATTCTGGCGTGTAGCCTGGCTTCAATTTTTAATGAGAAAATGGGAATAAACAGAACAAAAAGTGTTCTACAAGTCCCAGATCTTCAATAAATGTGACATAACGGTAGAGCTAAAATTAATGCTATTTTTTTACAATAAGAGGGTGAGACAGTCTGAGGAGCGTTTGCCACATCATGCACTACCACTGAACTAATTTTTTCTTCCTGGTGGTTTGGATTTGCTGTGGGTGGCACGATGGAAGGGTTACATACAACCTGTGTCATGGGGATGGCATGAGCTGGTCCCTGGGCTGTGGCGCGGCATCATGGCACAGAGAAGCCACAGGGAGAGCAGATGCGGCTGTCTGTCATGTTCAGACTTCTCTTCCTTTTTTAAATGACCTCAGTGTGTGCTGGGCACGGTGGCCTTAGATTCCCCCTCAGCTGAGGTCAGGGGCCCTGCTTAACCCCACTGAGCTCCAATGGGCTCCTCTAAATTCCCGGGGCTGCCTCAGGAGTGCAGCAAGCAGCAGCATTACAGCATTTCAAGAGCCAGGAGCGTTGGCTATGGGAAGCCCGAGTGGTTCTTGAGTATTAAGCGGAGGCTAGGATCATGTATATGTAACAGAGAAGCCCTAAAGGTGCTTCCAATAATTTATTGCTGTCTGCTCTAGAGGATAAAATATGAGATGCTTTCTATTTGCCAATAAATTCTTCTTAATGGGCTTAAATAGCAGCAAGGGAGATACAGGCTAAATACCAGGAAAAACTTCCCAGGGATAGGAAGAGTTAAGCGAGGGGTCAGTATGGCTAGGGACACTGTGGTGTCCCCTCACTGGAGCCTAGGCAGCATGTAGGACTAGCATCTGTCAGAAGGGGTTTGGGGGCAGCTGCTCCTCCTGCAGGCAGGGACTTGGGTTTGATGCGCTAAAGAGCTCTTCCAGCTCTGCTTTGTAGCAGTGTACTAAGACGATGCAGTCACCAGCTACCTGAGCTATTCCAAGGTTTTGTGTCCTCAGCATGTGGCCTCCAGGACAGAGAAGGCTGGGAATGACTGAAAGATCTTAATGATGGGAGTGAGGATGCCAGACAGGGGGGACAGAGCCTGTGCAAACGTTAAAACAAATGAAATTATCTTTCTTTGAATCTCCCCTAAACAGTGCCAGCACACTTTCCAAACCACTGCTGCTTTTCTGTTCCAGTAAATTTGCATTAAATGTTTCTGTTCCCGTATAGCATCCCCATGCAACGTAGTGGGAAATATTTAGTATTTAAAGTGCATTCCAGCTTTAAATGGGCATCCTGATGGATAATAGCACTGGTTATGTGACTTATAGTGGGACTTTCAGATTGATGCTGCCAGTCTGATAGAAGACATAAAGAATGTCAGTTATTAATCGATAAAGACGGGAAAGCTGCTTCGGAAACCAGCAAGGATGTAGGAATTTAGAGGGACCCCAAGCAGTCAATGATATTTTAAAAGTATTTTATCCCAAGATTTTCATTCACCTTCTAAAAGGCGCATTTTCATGTTTACTTTTTTTATCATGCGTCCCTGAATGGGTAATGACACCTGTATCTGTGTAAGGTGTAAAGAAAAGACATGAAAAACATGAGGGAAAGAGTTCTCCCTGGCTTTGGGGTACCTCTCTTCCAGAGCTGTTTCTCAGCAGCAGTAACACGCTGATGCTGTAGATGGGCTGTTCATGGTGCCAAATACGGCGAGGTTCCCGACCCTCCACTCTGTCGTGCAGAAACGTCAAGTTGGTGAAAGTGAATGATCCTCATACTGGCTGGAAACATTTTTCCAAGTTATTTGTTAAAAAATTCCAGTTATAATTGCAACAGACCACAGATACTTGTCTAATCTCTGAGAAAAATCCTTTTTTATCTGTAGATTCAATGTTTTTCAAGGAACACTGAAATTTCCTGAGATCACTGGCTTAGATGTCTAAAAAGGCAGCTGTGGGAAGCAAAGGATGGCATTATGGTTTGTATGCTTGCCAATACCAGTTCCACAGCAGTAAGAGAAATATTTAGGGTAAGACAAGCTGGTAGAAACACAGAATTTATTGCCAGAGCAAACCAAGGTTTGTATAACCGCTTTCCTGATTTATGATGGACTCACATGATGGATCTGAACCCATTATTTTAATTATAATGGGCACTGCTGCTAGCACACACCTGCATCCAAAACGTAAAACAATTGTATATGTTCAGCACAGTCTGGAGGGAAGAGGATAAATGAAGTCTCTAAGGGATCTCTTTCTTCCACTTACCAGAGCTTTGCAGTTTGTATTATGTCTACAGCATCCTCCTGGTTGTCTCCTGATGTGGTGTGTGCTGTTTATAGATTACTGTAAATTGTGTGCCCATGCTCCTCCATTTCATGGGGTTGCAAGGAACAGTTAAACTTTGGTAGCTCCCGCTGCAACCTCAGGGCTCTGGCACTGCTGGCACAAAGCCACAGGCAGGCAGGGGGCTGGTTTTGTGGTTTTTGTGATGTTCACGTGCTGGGGTGGGAGAGGCAGAACAGGCCAGAGGAGACTGCAAAGCCGCTCCAGCCCTGAGCGTGGGCTGTCAGGGACAAAACCCTTGAGAAAAATCCTGGTGTGCTTTTCAGATCGAGCGCTGGCTGAAGGGCATGTAAAAGGAGGAGCAGACTGTTGCATGGTCCCTGCTGCGCCTAGGAAAGAAGAGCTGTCATCTTCCTTAAATGCAAGTAGGAAGCAAAGAGACGCTGGACCCCATCAGCGATTTCCCCCAACAGTCACGGATTTTTGACATTGCTTTGAATTTTTTATTTGTTTTTTAAATCGCTTATCTTAAAAGGGGGAATCTGTTGTTAGAAAAGAATTTTGGTGGTTTCAGCCCTTCCTTCCCTAAGAACTGCATCCCCATGGTTTTTCCTTGGAGACGTTTCCCTCCTGCAGCCAGTAACTGGTACCCAGAACTTAATACTTTTGTCAAAATCAAGATCCTCTTCCCAGGTGGAAAAAGTTTATTAATGTTATAATTTTATTTAATTTCATTATTATTTATTTAATGTTATTCATATTAATGTATTTAATTTTATTATTTTAAATTTATTTCTTAATTTTATTATTGATTTTTACCATGATGCTTTTGGGCCATCATGGCAACAACAGCCTGATTTGTGGCTTTTAACATGTTCCAGGCTTTCACTTCATAACTCTCCCCTTGGATGGGATGCGGCAGCTGTGCTGCTCCCCAGCCCTGAACACCAACGGTAGCTGTGCTCACATGGGGATGTTGCACTGACACTGGAACAAGCAACGAGAGCTTAAAATATTTATCATCTGGCACTTGCCAATTTTCTGTCCTTCCTGAGAGTTTCCACTGGGGCTTGGATGGCCTCCAGGAGTGACTCTACAATGGTGAATCGACAAGATCGACAGCACAGCATGAGTTCAACCCCCTCTTTCATGGTCTATAAAACAAACCTGACTCACCTTGTCTCTGTCAAATATTTCACACATATCCCTGTCACATGTGCACCGTGTATCTGCTGTACTACATGCCTCGGAAATAGCTTTGGTCAAAGATAGAAGGAAATGTTAATGGGAATAGGATGCCCTGAAGCCTGCAGGCTTTAAAAGAAACGTATACCTTTCCAAGCATTAGAAAATATGTTTTCTATGCCATTATAAAACTAATGTATTGGAAGAAATGGCAAGGATACAAATGCTGGGAAAATGGCTTTGGATGGCTGGGCAGGGGCCAGATGCTCCCAGTTAATGGGTTAATGGGGAGCACTAATGCCACATCCCTGGTGGCTCAGAGCCAGGGAGTGCCAGGTTGGTTGGCATGACCCATGCGTGGACAAATTAAGATTTGTGTAGTGTCTATAAAGTATAAAAACCAGATATTGGGCTCATAGAAAAGTGCTTCTGTAATGCTCCTTGTCACAACAGCCTTGTTGACGATGAACTCAGATTTATTTCAGAAGCCATTTCAGCATGGCATTGAAATGATCTCTGGCATGAATAGACAAGTAGGATTATCAGCACTGAATGCTCCTTATCCCAGGTTGATGTTCCCTGGCCGAGCTAGCTGTCCCTGGAGGGGATTCCTTGTGATGGTCAGAGAGGGACCGGCAGCACCAGAAGCTGCCTCAAGTCTCTGAGATCTGTGCCGTCCCCAGGGCACCCACCTCCTTCCACTGACCACAGAGGCACCAGAGACGACTGCTCCTCACTGAGGTACCTGGGCTTAGCACCTGCAGTCAGGGAGGATGAATCTGAGCCTGAACGTCTGAGAAGTACTCCATGAGACCGAACAAAACCTATGGGACAAAAATACAGCAAATCCTGAATCCCTTATGCCCCTTTTTTTCTGCAGAGAGGAGTTTGCTGCCAAAGGCAGGTTTGCAGGGCATCCCAGCAAAGCCCTTCCAACAGCTGCTGGATTTGTCGGAGATGACAAAGCCCCACCAATGTGACCTTGCTATAAAAACAGAGGGGTTATTTATGATCCTGTCTGAATGATCATCATTCCAGGTAGGACTAAATATACAGCACTGGAGAATAACCTCTTGCACATGAGATATTTCATCAGGTGCAAGGACAGCAGTAAAATAATTGGGTCCTCTTCTGTCTTCTCAGATCTGTCTATTCTGTCAAAAAAACCCAATGTATTGCTCAGAAATGGTGTCAGAGGTGACTGATTTAATTGCTACAAAGATGCCCCTAAGCCAGCAAAGTTTCTGATGTCCAGTCCTTCACATGATGGTCAGGGAGAGGACTTCCTAAGCCAGCAAATGCTTATAGATTAGTCAGATTCCACATTAACATGGGAATACACAAGTGCACAAGTGGAGGGATTTCCTCAAGTCATCAAATCATGTCATCAACTACAGCTGACACTGCATCATGTCAGCCCATCTCCACATAAAATAAGCATGCTCCACCTTGGCACGAGACAGACAGAGTCACTCCAGATATGTGTGATGCTGCTAGGTGCCATCTCCAGCCTGAGCAATGCACTGCATGCCCTGGGGGCATGGGGGCCCATTGGGAATTGGTGCACAGGCACAGGCAAGAAAAAACATCCCAGCAGCAGGAATGCAAGTACCCTGTCATATGGCCATGTGCCTTCATCAGGAACCACAGCTGCGGGGCAGAAGCTCTGCAGAGGTGGTAGGGAAGTATGTGTGAAGAGATCCCCCAGCAGCATCTCAGAGCCTGGTGTATACAAATGTGTATGTGTATGCACGCATATAAATGTATTTCCAAATTGTCAGGAAACATGACTGATTACTGGGAAGCACATGGGGTAATATAAGATAAAATCTCTGTAAAACTGACACATGTAGAGCAGTACTTCGGACGATGACTGCGGCCAGGTAGGGAGCACACGGTGGGCTGTGGCTGTATGGTGTCAGCCTGTGTGTCACCTGGGCAGGTGTGGGCCACCTCTACCAAGCAAAGAGATGCTCTTCAGCCAGCGAGATGTTGGCAGGAGCAGCCACCAGGATCAGACACCAAGCAAAGTACAGAGGGTACCGCTACCGTGAGCAGCTTGAAACCCGGAAATGATCTGTGCAAACAACAAAAGGCAAGCAGCTGTGCCTAAACATGAGCAATACTCACCACAGTGCTGCAAAAACAAAGCCTCTGCTAGACCACACATCTGTAACGTTATAGGCTGCAAGGAGCAATCTGCTCCGTAGTCTGTTCTCATTTTCCTCCCCGTAAACTTGCCACCCCATGTCGGGAGACTGCAAGAACACAGTGGTGGTGGTGGGGATGGACTTCTGCTCTTGATCCAGACTGCCCAGCAATCACCAGCTGAGCTGAGTATATTCAGGACTTTACACATGTGTGTGTATATGTGTATGTATATATATATGTATGCATGTGTGCATATCTGAAGGCCAGAGCTTCCCAAACCATAATATTGATACCACTTGAAAACAGGGTGCTGCAAAGTTGGGAGGAAGGCTCTGCTTTTCTTGCTTATCCCTGTTCCTCCAGATGGCACAAATCCAATGTATTGGCTGTTCTTCTCTCCCTCCCTCCCTCCCTGCCAGTCTTGCAGCTGGGAACATGTGCTGTCAGCATCGATGAGGAGACACACACGAGCTGTTGTTGGCTCGAGGATGTACAAGAAAAATGCTGTGCATTGCTCACTAGCAGGCTTCATCTTATGCTGTTTCCTCCCTTCATTCCTCCCTTGAGGATGTTTCCTGTGGTACAATCTTGACTGATTCAAAGCATCTGAAAGTACCTTTCATTGCTCTCTAACCACAGAAGGGTGAATATTTCAGCCTCCACAGCAAGGCACAAGCAACCATCAGATTTCCTGAAGGGTGTCAAAATATCCCTGTGACCACACATGCTAATAAAGTAATGGTTATTTAAGCATGAAATGCAGCGTCAAGTTGTAAGGGCTAGCTAGTTTAGTGCAGAACTGCACAGCTTTATTTAGCAAGAGATGTGAAGGCTGTGCATGCGGGAAGGCATGTTTTTGAAAGGGTAAGAAGATCCAATTTTATGATCAAGTACTACCTGCCATGGTGTAGTGTCACTGTGTAGACACTACAGAAAATGAAAATCCTGTTTATTCGTATAGAAATATGTCAAAATCTGACACCCTAGTTTGAAGACACTGCTGCAATCCAGAAAAAGGTGGATGCGAAAACATGGACATGGAGGCTGGAAAAGCATATTTAGTCACTTAACCTCTATAGAGAAATGAGATGGGCAGCAAAAAGTACGATACGTTTATAAAAAGCTAAGGGAAATAGGAAAAATTGTATTTATTCACTATTTTATTTATTCGTTATTATTATTATTGTCTTCATTAGTTCCATCCCAGCCAAAACCAGGACACAAAGGTACTGAAAACAAAAGGTATACATGGACAGTCCTCTCCAGCTGTGAAGCAGATGATAAAATTTGAGGCCTTAGAGATCTTAATTCCACTATTAGCTTAAAACCAAAAGGGAATCTCTGGGAAGCTACAAAGGTAAAACCAGCCGATCCATACATTGCAATTTGTAACACATTTGCTAATGAGGTTGCTGACCATTGATAAATAGTCTTGAAAGTCAGAACAGAAACAGAGAAATTCAATAGATCAGAAAAAAAAATTCACATGGAATTTTCAAAGACAGAAGAGAGAGACGCAGATCTGTGATTTACTGCCCTTAACTGCATCAAAAAACCCCAAATTCTTTTTGTCAACCTGATTGCTATGTTGTAGGTACCAAAGCAGAGACGTACACCATCAGCAGTTCATGAGCACCCTGATAAAATGCATTCAGAAATGTTACTGGAAAATATAACCCATATTGGCACATCTTGCTCCTGGGCAAAACCGTGAACACTTAAGGACGGCGCTCAGTAGGGGCAGCTTTGCTCTGGATATGCTCTGGTCTGCATCTCCATTTCACTACACACTTCAGCCCTTTTAAAAGATCATACAATGATTCTTCAAATTGATTTTGTACATTTTTTACAGAGACATTAATTTTGCTGTGATTCTTTTTGTAATCCTGGGGATTTTATTTTTCCTTAACTATGTTTTTTGTTTGTTTTTGTTTTAATGCCTCCAGCTTTGCGGAAATGTTTTCAAGGCAAATCTGCCACTTTGCTGCACAGCAGCTCAGGCAGCAAACTACCTGCCATGTGCGAAGTGACGGCAAACTCTTTCTCCAGACTTTGTCTCTAGTTTCTGAACTTTTCAGGCAGTTCCAAACTGCCTTGCCTTTTATTAGGAAGGTTGTAATTACTCTCTGAGGACAACCTTTGTTATGACATGAAAAGAAGCACTCCAACTGCTGTGCTAAACATTAGATGTTCGACTGGGTGATAAAACACTATAATCAAGCCCCACATGTGACTGTCTCCTTCAGCCAACCTTTGCATGTGCTAAAGTTTCAAATCACGTAGCATTTATTAGGGCGCAGCACAGGCTTGTGAAGGGAATGCCTTATTTTGCACATGTTCAGGAGAAGAGAAAGCGGAATAACGACTGTTGTGCGCTGTGTTCCTCCCAACTTGGCACACGTTCGTGTTAAAAACAATAGTGGTGGTAACGGCATTCCAGCCCTCCGGAGACTCAGTGATCCTCTGTGTGTGGTGGGCAGGTGCAAAGGTTTAACCAATATTTCTGTTTTTAAGTAAAAGTCAATAAATCACATGTTAATATTGCACAAGGGTGTAGCATTTACCTGATTTTGCTGTTTGTGTAAACTCTGAGAGTTTTTTGTATTTTCTAGTGAAATTGGAGGTGGGATTCCTCCAGCTCAGCTTTGCCCTTCTAAAACACAGGGGTCTAGCCAAGGTAGCTACTGAGTTATCTGTAGAGTAAGTGGAGGTTCCTTTAGGAGAAATCATGTCAATCTACCTGGAACATTTATCTTAGGATGGACCAATGGCTCTCCAGAGCTGCTTTGACATAGCTACTGCTTTTCCAAGTCAGCCACAGAAGTGTCATTTTTTAATCCTGGTTTCAGAAGCTAGGTGATTGTGAGAGATGTTTGCTTTTATGTGAAAAAATAAATTTCTAGTTCACTTGATTTCAGAGAAGAGTTCAAATTATGAGTCCTAATGGCCAAAATGCATAAAAATATCCCTAATCCTTAAATCAGTCTTAGTAGTTTCTGGTACATTCCATTATACTCCCTGGTTACATTTCACAAGGCCAGCAGTCAATATTTCCTTCATGTCTTTGGAGGGATCATTCCCATCAGGATTGCATTGAGCAAAACTCTATTGTGGGAAATTCTCCTTCCCCAGGGTGCATGGATGAGCCAGGAGTGGAGGGCAGGAGAGTGCAATGCTGCTGGGTGCAGCCGCTCAGCTTTACCACTGTTGGAGAGTGGTGGGCGGTGGAGACTTGGAAACCTGGAGAAGAAACACGGACATGAGAGTTTCCTTCTGGGCTGGGAGGTGTGGTCACTCATTTTAGCCCTATCTCTGCGGAGTTCTTTTGCTGAAGTTCCCTCACCAGCTCCATTCTTTTTCCAACAGACTGATGTTGGCACGACAGTAGAGAAGACTACTGTAGAGACCCGTAGTCTGGTCCCACAGGCTGGGATCAGGAGGGGTCTGATCAGCGAATTATTGTTTCACACCAGTAAGTGATTTAATAAAAATAAAATTGTCTTCCTGATGTATTAATTCCAGGAAATCATGTCTTCCCCATGTCTTTGTGTCTTTATGTTAGATGTTCCAAGCTTTCTAGAGCAGAACTATGTCTTTGTTGTAGCTTGTGCAGCTGAAATACATCTTCAGCAATAGCAAAACAAATCATAATAATAATATGGTAACTATGGGAGGTTGCACTGTAGCTGTCTGGCTCGTTTAAAAAGAGAAGAGTTCAGGCTCATAGAACACCAGTTCCACATATTTCATTCAGATTTTCAGATGAACTGAGATATTTTTGCATCCTACAGATTAGACTACTGTCTCCAGTGCGAAACTTTTTGTTATGATTCAAAATGTATCATTCTCTGTATTGAGCTGCTAAACAAATACACAAATTAAATTGATTCAGAGGTCTCAATATAGAAATATTGATTGTGATGAGGTAGATGATTTTGCCTGCACATCATAGAATCATAGAATGGTTTGGGTTGGAAGGGACCTTCAAAGGTCATCTAGTCCAACCCCCCTGCAAGGAGCAGGGACATCCCTGACTAGATCAGGTTCCTCAGAGCCTCATCCAACCTGGCCTTGAATGTTTCAAGGGATGAGGCATCCACCACCTCTCTGGGCAACCTGTTCCAGTGTTCTACAACTCACATTGTAATAAAATTTTTCCTAATATCCGATCTAAATCTACCCCCCTCTATTTTAAAACCATTACCCCTCGTCCTATCACAACAGGCCCTACTGAACAGCCTCTTTCTTGTAGGCCCCCTTGAGGTACTGGAAGACCGCTATCAGGTCTCCCCGGAGCCTCCTCTTCTCCAGGCTGAACAGCCCCAACTCTCTCAGCCTGCCCTCATAGGAGAGGTGCTCCAGCCCTCTTATCATCTTTGTTGCCCTCCTCTGGACCTTCTCCAGCTGGTCCATGTCCTTCTTATGTTGGGGGCTCCAGAACTGGACACAGTACTCCAGGTGGGGTCTCACCAGGGCAGAGTAGAGGGGGAGAATCACCTCCCTCGACCTGCTGGCCACGCTCCTCTTGATGCAGCCCAGGATGCGGTTGGCCTTCTGAGCCGCAAGGGCGCATTGCTGGCTCATGTTGAGCTTCTCGTCCACCAGCACTCCCAAGTCCTTCTCCTCAGGGCTGCTCTCCATCCATTCTCCACCCAGCCTGTATTTGTGCCTGGGATGCCTTTCCTAGCATCACTGCTAAAGATAGTTTTTTTCTCTAGGATGTGAACTTATGGTTGGGAGATTTTTTGCTATCAATCAGCATCAGAATGTGATATAAAATACAACTCTATGTTTATTACATAGCGTATTGTGTTTTTAACGTATTTACTCTGTGTGCTCAGTTTCATCACCTCTTTTTGCCTTCCCACCTCATGAGTATGAATCTGTCATTTTCTGTCCCATCATTATACTGCAGATAGGGAAGCATTTTGTACTCACAGGTAATTTGCTCTACATCTGTATCTATATGTGAATGTAAATATATATCTAAAATTTACGTAGCTCAGTTCAACTCAAGGCTGTGTCCCTCTGAAAAAAAAATATTGTAAATTCCTTTAGTTTCATTTATTCCAGTTTCAAAAGTCTCACAGCTACAATTTCCTGCATTTATCTGGATTTTTTTCTTGGAGATATTAATGCAATTCTACACCTGGGTTAGTGCAATAATTCATTTTCCAGTTGAGGTAGAAAGTTACTGACAGCACATGACACTCAGCATCACTGATTCATGTGTACGTATATTGCTCCCTTAATTTATTTGGCTAAATTTTTTTCTTCTTAATATTGTTATTGCTTAAACACGGCACCTGAAAGTGAGCAGAAGATGGAGGCGCTGCATGTCAGCGTGTCTGGCAACGGCAAACCCAGCACGATGAGCTAGATTCAGATTTCAGATGTAGCAAGAGTAGGGGCAAAACATCAGATCTATGGCCCTGGAGCTGTTGTCATTTCCTCTGATGCATGAAATCATAGTTCCTCCTTGTTACAGGAGGCAGAGGGAATAAATACAATGCACAGCAAATAAATCTGGCTTTTGTTGATGCCTGTCTTAGTGTGAGGAGTCAAGCATGGGTTCAGTGCTCTGTCTGTTCTGTATTGCACCCTCTTTCCCATTCTAAGAATGGATAAGCAATAGGAAACCTTGCAAATTTTTGTGTTTCACTGCCCAGGAGATTGATTGCTGCGCAGAAAATACAGGGCAGGAGCACTTTGTTTTTACTACTTCCCTATAGAAGTGAGCACAAAATCTAGCCTTCTGTTACATTTTCAGCAAGCAGTCAAGAAATAAAGTGTTGTTTTTTTTTTTTAATTTTAAAACACATTGTCACTGCCCAGAAAAACCGGCAACTTCATCCTGGAAAATGGATAAATAGGAAAGACTTATCACTCCATTAGTATCTGCAGTAATGTTAGAGGAGCAGGAGTGTTTTGTACTCTCAGATGAGTTATTCCTTAGTGAAGTGGATGGCTGCAGACTCCACAGAATCATTTCTAAGGGGATTTTTCTTTACTTTCTTTGGCATGCCACTGGCTGTCCTGACAGTGAACAGGAATAAGAAGCAAAACTGTTATTTATGCAGCAGTATAAGCCAGCTTTCAAATCAGTCAGCACGAGACGCTTATAAAGATGTCCTTACTGCTTTTTCTCCTGTTTGCTGATGAGCCATAATCTTAATTATTGTTGCTGATTCCTTTCCTGAACCACACACACAATATTTTACTAAACATATGGATATCTAAGCCAAACTAAGCATTTTTTTATTATTATCTTTTGCAACAAGTTCCCGCAGGATGAGATCCACTTTCCAAAATGACAGGAAACCACCTCTGCATTGAGGACCAGACACGTAACAGAGATAACATGGAAAACTGTGTAAAGAACATCCTTTAGCAATTCCACACTACAGGAAAAAACAGCTGTAGTTTTGAATTTTCTGCCTCTCAATTTCATCACTTTTCTTTTGACTTCATTTTTCTAAGAAAGGACGAAGAGATCTCCATAGCTCTCTTTCTATGACTTACTTTTCTCCTGTCTTGTGTTCCTTCTTTGCCTTCTCTCTGCTTTCTGTTTATATCGGTATTTTCTAATGACACCTGTTACTGAAAGCACACAATCTACCCATTATAAGCAAATATGCCTGTAAATGACAGATTAATCTGACTGAGATTTGAGATTGAGATACTCTAAAGGATGTTGTCAAAATATTTATGACGTGGAAATAGCGCAGCTGAAGCATCAGAGAAGTCTTGCTGAAGGTTGGGAAGAACAACTGGAATGATTTTACCAAAATACGCAGGGTACGGCAAATATGAGTTGCCACTCAGACTGCTTTTTTGTAAACAGCAAATTGCAGAGTCATCAAGGTCCAACTAATTGCAGCTGCCAAACCCTCTGAGAAAGCAGACCTTCTTTGGCACTCCATCAAGTTCTTAACATCCAGATAAAAACAGTCTTTATCTGTTATGTTAGGTCTATGAGAGAGCAAATGCAGTATGTGGGGAATAATTCAAGTCAAGATATCAGATCACAGATCTTCCGGGTTTTCCTGATCAACTTCAGTGATGAATTCTGGAGGTATTTCATAATAGCAAAATGTCTGGTAATAGCTATACTATGATCAAAAGAAAATTTGATTAGACACCAATGTTTTGTCTAGCACAATGGAACCACAATTATTACAGAATAACATCTAGAAAATCAACTTACTACTAACAAGTATATTAATGGCATTTGGACACATTTTTTTTTCTCCAGTTTTATCTCTAAATCAAAAATTCAGACTCCTGATACCAGCACAGACATGAGGGTTGAATCAGCTTCAGGATTTTTGAACCGAGCATGCTCTGGTGTGTGGTAGGAGACGGTATTTTGATTATATTTTCACTAGGGAATAGCATAATAATGTTGGTACTTCTCATTTCTATATGAAGTGTGCCTGATATGAAAGAGAGTTGTGTTAAACTGGGAAGTATTTGGCAAGCACTGAGTGCAGGGTTCAACACAGCATATTGGCTGTTCGTGTATCAGGCATCCAGTCTAAACTAAAGAGGTAAGATTCCTCTGTATTTATAGTAAAGAAATATGGATTTCTGGACTAATTTAACTGACTTCATATGCATAAATGTTGGCATCTTAAATGTAGATATCTTCCTATATGCTAGATGTTCACAATCCCACTAGAGTAAGGAGATCTACTCAGAGCCTTAAAAGGAACCTAGAGGGTGATTCATTCCATCCCAAAGTGGACACATGCATCTGTTCAATCAAGGATCACTGGCTGTTTTGACTAGGACACTGCATTTGTTTGCCTAAGCATAGGTTTTGAGAGCTGTTTGAGATGTCCTGTGATACCCTCCTGGCCTCAGCAGCTATATGCAGGAAGGAGCAGATCTTTCTTAGCTCATTTTTCGTATCTGGCAGCGCCATGGGCATGATGCAGCTATTCCAAATCTCTACTGACTACAGTGTTTAGCCACCTGCCCTACCTGGGAATGCCTGCTCTTACAGTAGAGGTGTCTAAATGTGGAGCTGAATACCTTTGGGCAAAATTCATCCCTCAGCCAAATGAAGGGATTTGTTGTGTTACCTAATATTGCTTTTAAATCCTGTACATAGCAATATGAATAATTTAATTTTTTTTTTTACTTCAGCAGTGCCACTTCCAAAAAACACTTCAGATCTCCTAGAATCTATTGCCCTGTCTACTTGTTAGCAGTGGGTTTTTTTGTGCTTCAGTTACTTTGATTAATAGAACATCTATCGAAAAGCTCCTGTTTCATGTACAAGGTTGTTATCAACAGAATATTTGCTATTAAAATGGAAAACAGCCCTCAGCTAGTGCAGCATATTTGATTAAATGAGAATTTGGATAATATAGAGAGCTGTCTTTACCCTGAGAGCTACGTAAAGAGGAAAACTATGTGGTCCATTTCAGGGCTTTTCATTTTTGAAAGAGATCTAAACTCGTTCTTTGTCTCTACTTCACGTTCCTGTGAAAGCATTACTCCTGACACTTTTTACTGGATAGAACAAAAATGCATTTAGGCAGAAATGTCTCTCCAGTAGGCCCTTGGTTTGATGGAAACTTCACAAAATGAGACAATTGGCATAGCAAAATACATCTGAGTTTGGATTAAAAATTTCATATTCGTATCTTCATAGTTTTATTGGTGCGCTGGCTATAAGCCTAATTGAGAAATCCAACTCAGTGGTTATAACATAACAAACCTTAGCTTTTTTGAAATTTTCTTTGTCTTTACATTTTTAATAAGAAAACATCATAAAAGCTAAATGCAAAGTAATATACTATTTTCCAAGAAAGTATAAAAATTCTCCGAAGTTCTGCAGCTGAGTGGTGATGCATGTACACTCTTTTCTGGGATAGTTAGGAGTCTCTGTTTGATCCTGGCATCTGAAGACCACTGTGCAAGGCAAACATATGCAGGTTTCCAGATGCTATACTTTAACATGTCCATATTTTTAATAGACTGCAGTTTCTAAGTTCAGGGTATGCTAATTGCAAGCTGCTCTGAACATGTGGAGACTGTTCAGTTTTACAGCAACTCAAAGAATAACAGGAACTTGTAATTGGGGATTGTAAAATAGAATAGACCATTTAGAAGACAAGATGGAAAGAAGACGGGTGGAACAACATTTATCAATGTACTTTATGTATCAGAAGAACTAGGTTTTGTATGTTTTGGCTGAAGAAGAATGAAAAGGACTATTTTCCTTGCTGAGACAGTCAGGTGTTTCTTTGCTGTTCCTTGGGCTGGGCTTATTACTGTAGGGGACTCCATTCCCATGACTTTGGTGGGGCTGCAGTATCCATTTTTCACATCAGACCGTGCCTTCAACAGCTACAGGCAGAAAAGCTAGAACTACAGAGCTGACAGCCAGTGCAAATACATGCTTCAGTTTGTAAAACTCAATTTTATTTGCCCATTTCTCATTAAAATGGCATAGTCTGGTAAAGACAGGAGCAGAGCTGCACTCAACAACAGGACACTAGTGGCCTTACTTGTAGCCTAAGAGTACTCATAATTATGCAATTTCTGGGCTTTCAGGTGTTTTGTTTTTTTTTTTTCTTCATGGAGAGTAATCTATTCTTTAGCCCCATTCCCATCCAGGAAAGGATTTGATTAGGATCTGTTGCCATTTCAACAATTTTTAGCCACAGGAGAGCCTGTGCTCAGTACTTCTGCCGTGCTTAGTTCTCCCTCAGTCCCAGCTATGGAGCATCATCCATCTGACCCACCTTCCATGCAAAGGGGTGGGTACAGCACGCAGCAGCTCTAGGAGCATGGTCAGCCCTTTTCTTCTATTGACAATTTTCCTCTGTAGTATATACCTGAAGAAGGGAAAAAGGCAGAGGTTTTTTACCATATACAATACAAAACTCATCCATGAAAAATCTTAAGCTCAGTTTTCCTCATATTTACATCTGTTTAAGGTAGGAGCGACTCAGGGGCAAAAAATGGGCTGATGCAATTAGACTGAAGAATTTAGAAAGATTTATGGGAAACTTGTAAAGTGAGCTCCTGAAGGGCTTTGATTGTTTATGCCCTTTGTTCTCCTGTTCAGCTGATGGCTCATCCGAAACACGCCTGTCGACAACCCCAATGTAGAAAGAAGTCAAAATTGCTCCTGGCAGTGCTGGTAGCTCAGAGAGCAATAGTGTGGTGAAGGGGGCGGCTTCCCTGGTGACTGAGAGCCTTTGCATAAACTAATGCCCTTCAAGGACTGTTCAGCTAGAATTCCCTTTTCTGTCAGTGTGACACTAAACGCCAGCTTACCTTTTGATCCAGACAGTTTCAAAGTTGCCTTCAGTCTTCTGAAGTTGTTCCAGCCTCCTCAAGAGTTCTTTCTCTTTTTTTTTTACTTTATTTTTCTCTCTTTTTACACAGCATAAAATCAAGTCTGTGAGCGTTAAGATTCAGAGTTTCTAAAGTGGTGTTCACTGACAAAAAATAAGATGCAGAAATTTCACATCTGAGTTCCCTTTCTAGTTGATGGAGAGACGTAGACACTTCTGGAATGTGATTCATCTTAACCTAAAATTAGGCATCCTAAATAGGACAGCTGAATTGCACCCTAGATTACCTATTGCTCTCCTTTGAGTACAAAGTGAGCCAAAGGCAATGGGCTCAGATGTAGCTGTTGAGATTGCAAATGTCTGAAGCTAGGTGAGATGAATCCCACGCACAAATTTTGAAGAGCAATGTATTTGCATAGGCTGAGCAACCACTTCCAGTATGAGAATGGAAAATAAAATGCCCACATCTTTCAGCTGTGATTACTACAATGTTGGAAAACTTTTTGGTGAGGTAGTATTGCTTAGACTTCATTCCTTTTTGAACTTTCAGATACAGCTAGGACACCAGTTCACACCGGAAAATTGATTTGTTGAATCCCATCTTGTTTCTTTATGTTCCAGGAAGAAGATCATGGTTCTCTCAGATATATTTGTTATTTGGTCTAATTCACGACTCATTTCTGCTATGATCTCTTAGTCTGCTCTTTGCTGATGAACAGATGGTTTTGCACACTGAAAATTTCATGTTGTTTCCATCAGACACCGAAGCATATATAATTTTTCTGAATTAGGATGATAGAATAAAGAAAGAAATTATTTTGATGAACACAGTGCTTTTAAATTACAATAAAATTTTGCAGTTAATAACTCACTTTCTATCTTAAGATGTGTGTATTTCCTAAACATTGGTTTATCTTGCAGTTAGATCATGTGAATATTATCGTATCAGTTAGGCAGACTGGGTAACTTAATGCCAACAGCTTCAATGGTCTGCCATAAATTCCACTCACCGGCTTTTTTCCTGGAGTCTGGGTATCTGCACAGCCAAAAGGCTGTGCTTGCTCAAATGGACATTTGGATATGCAGCTTCCACGGTTAGGTACAGCCTGCTTGGGAATGTATGTAGAAGTTAACCACAAAGTCTGTGCATCTTGGGTTTTTTTAAAACTTAAATTATACAGTTCACATCCACATACCTAAACTATGAAATCCAGTCTATCTAACTGCAGACATCCAACGTGCTACATTTTAAATACCAAAGCAAACCAGTTATCCTAAAAAAAGATCTGATATTTCCTATACTGTCAGTGGTGAGATGTCTTCAAAGGAAGATCCTGTCTGCCTGGATTTCTAGCGGACTTGTTCATTCGACATCTAAAATGCAGACATAGATAAGGTATGTAAATTAGGCTAGCTGAATTTCACTGCAGGCACCTCTTCTTCTTTAAGAATCAGTGTTCCCACAGAAGTTAGTGGAAACTGAGTGTCATTATGGGAATTAGCTTAAGAGTTTAACCGAAGTCCCAGAGGAAATTTGTAGTGGAGCTGGAAGAAGGATCCATCAGGCTTAGTCTTAGGGCTACTCGCGGTTGCCAGACATTGGCACCTGGTGCCCTTTGAGGTGCCTGAGGATATCTGAGACCTATGCATGGACTGGCAGGTGTGACAGAGACCCAAGACCTTGATCCTTCTTGATCCTTGGACTGAGCCAAGAGAAGCAGCCTTGGTCATCTCAAAGAACACTATATGCCCTTATGCAAGAAATTGTACTAAATTCCTGGTTTTAACTGCTGAATTTGAGAAGCTATGGACAAGCTATTTACAGGTTGAAGTGTATAATGGCTTTATTAGCTGAAAAACACAGGAGGACTTTTTTCTTTCCATCTTGATCAAGGTCTATTCACAATCAATATTTTCACTCCATGCCCCCACTTCCTCAGACCTGTAGTGTTCATTATTTTAATAACCAAATGTAGGAAACTATTTAACTGTTTGATAATTCCTTTATCATAAAACACCAACAAAGGCATTTTCTTTCATACCGGCCTTACTGACAAATTTGTGATTTCTTCACTCTTCACTAATACATGCAATTAGTAGGCATCTTCTATATCTATATTAATGAATAGTAACAAGAGCATATTAGAAATAGGGCCGCCTCTTGGTTAAGCTAGACACTTGGGGGATCAGGATTTAGTTCTTGTCATTACTTTCTTGTATGATCATGACTACTTTCCTTTATGATCACAAGTGATTAATTTTTTTTATCTATATTTCAATTGCTGGCGGTAGATCAATGTGAGAGGAGAATGTCACAGAGAACCACAAACTGAAAGAGTAAGTCTATGCTGTGCCATGTAGATGTACCAGCTCATGCAAAAGCTGCTCAGTGCTCAGGGAAATGTAGCCAGGCTGGCCTTAGGCCATGCAGCCAGCTGAGTTGCTCCGTGTCCATCCTTGCAGGGATGCAGATCTGTTGGGAGAGCCGTCTCCAATCTGTCTGCACTCATCAGGTCTTCCTTGCTTTCCTTCTATAGATGAAGCCTGGGTTTCTGAGACCACTAACCCAGGCCCATTTCTTAAACTTGTTGCAGTCAGCCATGTCGTAGTGATAAGGTACCAATGACTGAAATTTATGCTTATTTACAGCAGCCAGTCTAGGCTGCAAGGCATCGAGCTCTTTCCACTGCTGAAAGAAGAGCTGGGATAGCTCAGCACATTACAGCATTATGCTCAGTTGCCTAAACCAGAACCATTTTCTCCCACCTTCCCAGCCCTCTCCAGCTCTGTAGGTATCAGCCATTATCTTTTAATAGCTTTAATAGCACTGTTGTTGTTGTTATTCTTTAGCTAGGTAAGAAAATCCGTAATCCAAGCTATCTGATAATTGCCTGATAAAATGTTTGGAGAAAATTGCCCCACACATATGTATTTCATTGCCCTCTGTAATGTATGGCAGCATTTCCAGCAGTTGTACAAGATGAGAGAACATGCATATTTACAAATGCAGATACTTACATTTAAACATAAATATACTAATGTGGAGAAGAATAATGCAATAGGGAAGTGTTTATATGTTTAGGACAAACGTTTTAAATTAGCAGCAAGAATTTAGGTAACCTGACAATTAATGCTGTGATATGAATGTAGGGGAACAGTTACCTACAGAAGAGGTTTTTTTATTTATCTTGCATTTACAGGTTGTTTAACTCTTCCCATTTACTCTTTCATTGTAATTACAATGTCTGCTGGGATTTACCTTTAATTAAACTAGACAGAGCCTGGGGAATTTGTACCAGTTACATGTAGTTCTGAATAATTCAACAGCTTTTGTGTAGTACCTTTACTGAAATTAGAAGTTTAGAATGAAAGTTCTCATATAGCCCCAAGGAGTGTTAAGACTGGAGAATAAGGATTCTACAGAGGCATTTGTGTGTAAGTAACAGAAAATGGCAATATGCCTGGGAACCTGAAAAGTCTAGCAAAAAAAAAAAAAGAATCCATAATGTAAGTGAAGCCCATGAGGTAAAGCATAGGTATTACAGCTGAGGCAGTCTGCTAACATTTTCAGAGCCAGCTGGGAGGACAAACAAAACAACTTTTCATTTTAATGGTAATACCTATTTCAAACACTCCTTGTCTTTGGTTTTCTGCCAGCCCACAATATCACAGTGACTGATGCCCTACAAACACAGAGGTACAAAACACAGCTGTGAGAGATGCCTGAACAATACAGGTCCAGCAGTTTGGGTGAGCATCTCAAAGGGTTTAATCTAACCTTCTTGTCCATAGCTTGACTGTGACTATGAATTGGATATTTTTACTTGTCATTTTGGCTAAAATAAAGGTTTTTAGAGTATAGAAGAAATGTGATACATTCATTAAGGAACTAGTTTAGAGTTGAGATAGTCTTTATTTTTTCCTTTCATTCTTGCTTGGAACCTCATTGTTTTATCAGGAACACAGCAGATGTTTTGAACACACGTAATCTGCAGTTCTCTCAGGCCGAGATTTTCTTCTAGTTATTGGTAGTTTCCTCCTGATGCACTACTGATGGAAATTTGCTATGTACCGTCCCCTAAAGAGAATCAAATGAACACCACATAGACATGAATTCATGTGAATTCATTGGCTTTGGGATACTTTTAATTATAAACTTACTAAAGCAAACCGGTTTGTGTGTATATATATACACACACACACATATATATATTTGTATGTGTATATATATATATATACACACACATATATACAGCAACTTCAACATCCAGGCTCCAAGTGGTATTTACAAACACACAAGTCGTCATGCATTGGCTATTAGGTTTAAAAGGCAGTTTATGTCCTTGAAAGCTTATTTATTTTCTTCAGGCATATCATTTGTGCTAATAAATGATATTACCTCTATTACCTCTGTTTACAAGCCTACCTGCAAAATCAATTTCATCTGGCCTGAACATGATAGTTGTGTCTAGGTCACCAGGGTGGACTTTGACAGTGGAAACTGGACGTCTGCTATGCAACAAGTAGTATTTCTGCTATTCAAACTGTGGGTTCTGTCAAGGGATAGCTGGCCTTCTCTGGCTTTGTGATTACAGACCAGTATAAAGACTTTCCACTGCTAAAACACAGATGTTTGTTGATGGATTAAAACAGAATCTCAGTTGTCAGCAAATTTCTGTTGATCCATTCCTCTGGCCTCCAGAAACTGTAAAGCTGGAGCTGGCAGATAAGAGAAAATGAATGGCTGCTTTTTCATATGCTAACGGCATGGTGAGGTTGCAGACAGCTGCTCACTCTTCTTATTCCTTCTGTCCTGTGCCCACCATGATGAGTTTGAACAAGTGTCTTTGGAGACTTTGCTATGACTTGCAATGCTTGGTCCTCAAGCCAGTGCATGCAAATTTGTTACCTTCTTGCAATATGGAGCAGGATGCTGAAGCCAGAGGTGAAGGCCTGCCTAGTCAAATCATGTCCTTGGCATGTAGGAGGGCAGCGAGAGCAAGGCTGAGAGCAGAACTGGTACATCCACCACTATGTGGGTCCACTGGAAACAAGAGCTCTGGAGCCCCCAACATAAGAAGGACATGGACCAGTTGGAGTGGGTCCAGAGGAGGCCACAAAGATTGGATATTAGGAAAAATTTTTTCACAATGAGAGTTGTAGATCACTGGAACAGGTTGCCCAGAGAGGTGGTGGATGCCCCATCCCTGGAAACATTCAAGGCCAGGTTGGATGGGGCTCTGAGCAACCTGATCTGGTCAGAGATGTCCCTGCTCCTTGCAGGGGAGTTGGACTAGATGACCTTTGAAGGTCCCTTCCAACCCAAACCATTCTATGATTCTATGATTCTAAGATGATCAGAGGGCTTGGAGCACCTCTCCTATGAGGACAGGCTGGGAGAGTTGGGGCTGTTCAGCCTGGAGAATGGCTCCAGGGAGACCTCATAGCAACCTTCCAGTACCTAACGGAGGCTTATAGGAAAGATGGGGAGAAATTCTTTAGCAGGGCCTGCTGTGATAGGACAAGGGGTAATGGTTTTAAAATAAAGGGAGGTAGATTTAGATTAGATATTAGGAAAAAAATTTTCACAATGAGAGTTGTAGAAGACTGGAACAGGTTGCCCAGAGAGGTGGTGGATGCCCCATCCCTGGAAACATTCAAGGTCAGGTTGGATGGGGCTCTGAGTAACCTGATCTGGTCAGAGATGTCCCTGCTCCTTGCAGGGGGGTTGGACTAGATGGCCTTTAAAGGTCCCTTCCAACCCAAACTATTCTATGATTCTGTAAGTACCAAAAGGAGATTCTTCCATGAGTGGGCTAGAAAAACTCAGCGTACTTGACCCATAAGCAGCTGTTTGTGGTGGTTTAGCCCGGATCACCACACAGTTCTTGCTCACCCTCCCCCTACCCAGCAGGATGGGGGAGAGAAATTGGGAAGAAAGGAAAACTCGTGGGTTGAGATAAAAACAGTTTACTAAAAATACTAAAAGCTACAAAGCTAACAGAATATAGGGATATTAATATATACAAAATATACAAAATGAACAATGTACAGTTTCTCACCACCCGATGTCTGAATGACCGATGCAGCCTGTCCTGAGCAGCGATCACGGAAACAACACCGAGCAGCAAGCAAAGGGGGAAGAGCAAGCTAGCAAGGTAGAGGGAACGATGCCAGCAA
>JAAGAY010143135.1:0-30108 GCA_011801015.1 Ardeotis arabs | reverse complement strand
TTTTACAGGTGTTTCTGGATCAGACAGCTGGTTTTTCTCCTCCTCAGTCACTTACAGGAGTTTACAGCAGTGAAGCGTGCGCTAAAGCAAGAAAATGACTGTTACAGCTTACGGCCATGGGCACAGCAAAGTCCCAGCTTTCCCCAAAGCACTGAGCCTGTTGGAAACAGGAAGGCATCCATCATCTGAACAGGACAGCCTGTAGCATCTGCCATATTGGAAGTGATCTCTGCTGCATTAAGTTATGAATAACTCCTGGTTTAAGTGGTTAAATTAATGTAAAATGCAAACAATCAGTTAATTAAGAAATCATGTAACTGACCTCTTCTTTATTTTCTGAGAAAAAAATTTAGTCATTTTTTAGTTTTAGTCAAGAAAACATACACATTTTTTCACTTGTTCAACCCAATATGGTTTTATCTACTGCTAGTTTTCATGAAGAACCACAGTCCACACTCTTCTTGCAAATGGGAGAAATTCTCTTTTAAGGTGTCCTCAATGCAGAGCATCAAATGTTCTTTGAAGTGAAATGAAAAGGCGGAAACTAAATAGCCCCCCAGCAAGAAAAGCACACTCCTACATTCAAAGCCATCAACTGCAACCACAAAAGCATAACATTTGACCTTTTCGGTTGCCTGCATCTGCTTTTTTAAATATATTTTCTTCAATCAAAATTGTTTGTCTTTTTGTTTGACATAATGTCAATGTCAAATATAAAAGAGAATTGCCAGTCTTGTCGAGATCACTTGAACGTGTTTTAAAGAAAGAAATGAAGTCCTACACCATTAGCACCAGCCCAGTCATTGCTGGAGTGCAACTTTATAAAAGCAGAGGGACACTACTGACATCCGTTACGTCAATCAAATGGCAGAATCCCAAAGCTTTGGTTCAGTCAGTCCAGCACCTGTCAAAATCAGGTATTTGTGGAAACACAAGAGCCCCACACCTTGAAACACCACTTAGATAAGAAGGCATTAGAGCATCATATTATCACCCCACAGGAGAGTTTTTGGGGGGAAGAATGAATTCTATCAAAGTGTATTGTATCAAGGGACAACTTCCCATGAACGCTCAAATTAAAACCCTAAAATCTCACATTCCCTACAACTCCTAGAAAGGGTTCAAATTCTCCCTTTTCCAGTTTCTGCCATGTTCTGTACTTTTGACCTCATTACCTGGTTAGTCTTCTGAGTTGTTTTGGCAATACTGTCTCTGCTTTGCTTAGAAGGTCCGACAGTTTGTTTCAGACTATTGCGTTCCTGTTCCCGCCCCCAGAAAAATGAGTCACAGATTAAAATCAGGACTCTGACTGCTCTGAGCACACAAGAGAGAGTTTATCTATCCATGGAGAAATGTCCACCTCTGAGTTCATCATCCAGAGACCCCTCACAACTAGTGCAGAAAATGAGGTCCCTTCAGTGACACACTTGTCTGCTCACGGATGACTTGTGCAGATGCAGGCATTCAAAGTTTTGGCCAGTCCTCTCGTATTCACAGCCATGAGCCATAAACCTGGCTGTGTAACGTACCACAATCAGAGGCCTTTGTGCTAGGTTCCTGCAAAGTACTCCATCATAGTATAGTTCTAACTCTCTGGGTTTTGAAACAAATGGACAGTTACAGGATTTCTTTACAACTGTTACGTAAGTCCAGAACACAGCTTGAAAAAAAATCAGAGAAAGTTTGGCCCTAGGTTCAATCTGCCAACAAAATCCAGAACTCATAATTGTCAGAAAAGTAGAACTGCAGAAAGCAAGTTGTCCTCAATCTCGTTTCTACCAGCCAGAGCAGCTTACAAAGAGGAACACTCAGCTAAGCTAGGGGAAAAAAAAAAACCTGTAAAGAATTCAAGGCTTTCAACAGAGCCCCGACTGCAGATTCAAAGGTGCCATTCCCAACTGAAACTCCCAAAAGATGACTGTGGTGGAATTCCTGAGGGATTAACCTGGTTTCCCTATGTGTAAATTCCTCAGAGAATAGAGCTTTAAATATCAGTCAAATAAACAAGATGGTAGACCATCCACAGACAAATTCAGAACAGAGTCACATTTGTAGCTTGGTGAATCTTCTCTTAGGAAAAGAAAATCTAAACAGCATGCTATTCATGTGTGTGATGTTCTTGTTAAGGTTCTTCAGATCCATTGAAGATACCAAGAACAAACAAGAAGTATCTTCAATGAATATGGGAATTCAAATACCTCTTTGCAGCACACTTAAAATAAGAATCTTATGAGAATACACCTTAATATTTTTAGAAATAACATAAACACATACTCCAACAACAATTAAGAATCAAACGTACAGGGGAGCAGATGGACAAAACAAATAAGGTGCCGCGGACGTTGTGGCTCTCTTCTGTGAAGTATGTTATACTGATGTTTGACCCATTTGGTCACTCAAATGCAAACTTTGAACTCACAAGGAAAGAGATTATTCAGTTATTTATATGCCTGTAAAATACATATTCTCAGACTAACACAAGTACATATAAATACTTGCTTAGTTACTACATAGAACGTATTTCACCTACAAAGAAAAAACTCTTTCTGCGTCCTGAATTAAGGATAATCACATTATAACAACTGGCAGAGCAACTTCAGCAGGTCAAAAGAATAGTCAGGCTGTCCAAGAACTCACCAGGTTGGGGCTCAAAATCTTTTAAGTTCACTTCATACTCATCTTCGTTGAGATACTGGTGTCGGCCCATCATTACAATTGCAAATTTAAACTATGAAAATAAAAAAAAAAAAACAAACCAACAACTGGTAAGATACTGCATTAAAATAAAGCCTTCAAGTCTAATTTCATAGTCTAACTCGCAGCTGGTTATGAGTATTCTTCAGGGGTTGATAAAGGCCAATCCTGTTTAAAAATCTTCCTCAGTTAACATGGATAATAGCATAAAATGAATGCTCAGGAAATCTTGAAGCTGCATCTGGAGTCCTGTGTCCAGGTTCAAGGCCCTCCAGAGAAAAAGAGGTGGCAACAAACTGCAGCAAATCCAGTAGTGGTCCAGTAAGACAGTTGGTGGGGCTGGAGTCCATGGCATACAAGAAGCTAAGGGAAATGGGTTTGTTCAGCCAAAGAAGAAAAGGCCAACAGAAGCATCTAGTATTCCACTGACTGATGTGTGTTGCACAGAAGCAGACTCTTCTTCAAGAGCTTCACAGCAAAAGGACAAGAGGCAACCATCATAAGTTGCAAAATGAAAAATTCTGATTACATGCAAGGAAAAAAAAAAGTGTCTTCACAATGATAGTAGGAATGCTCTAAAATACAGTGTCTAGAACGTGGCAGAATCCCCTCCTTGGGAGCTTTAAAATTGCAGCTAGGTAAAACCATGAGAAACCTGACTTAACTTAAAGCTAGTTCTGCTGTGAGCAGTAAGGGGAAGTGGGGGCCTCCAGAGGTCTTGCACCATCTGAACTTTTCTAGGCGACTTTAACGTTTTGCTGAGTATCTCTTTTGATGCAGAACAGAAATACGAGTCCTACACATCCTACCCAATTATTCTCAGAAAAAGCATTATTTAAGTCAAGCAACTTTTCTGTTGATCAAAATCTACGCTTATCTCAAATCTACGGTGTTCCAACTTCTTAAAATAAACTCATTTAGGGTCTAAAATCTGCAATAAAAACTCTCCCAACTTCCCATTACCTTTTCAAATTCTTTTTCTTGTATATCCAGCATTGTTTGAATCCGCTTCATAACATCTCTGAAGTGTTCACCCTAATAATTACAACAAGATTTTTAATGTCAAAAACAATCTAGGAAAAAAAAGAGATGCTGTTAATATTTCCTGTTTCAAGCTTCATTGAAATACATTGCCTTAATCTCTCTTTTAGAAAAGTAGGTAACTTTCATACAAATTAACATACATGAACCAGAAAAAGTTTAGAAGCAAATTGGTAACTGCTCCCAGAAATGCACTTGGATATTAAAAGAATCAGTGTGACATTCAGCTGGAGCAGTACCACATGAAAACTTAAGAATTTAAATTACGCTTTAAATAATAGCTTTCACTCTTGTATTAACTTCCAGCCCTGGAAGATAAAGCACATCAAATTACAGAAGTTATGAAATGCAAAGTCGCTTTAGAAAATGTTGAAGCAAGCAAACTCATTTTTCATAATCATGTTTCTCAGTAAGAAGCCAGGCAGCCACGGCCTAGCCACTTTGGCCAACAAGTTTGCATCGCAATTACTAAAGCGGCATTAGAAACAGGATTCTAGGTGTGCCTGTGTGGGGGGAGTGCCTGTGGGGGCTGGGGGAGCGGGCAGTACTGCTTTGATTGCGTTTCAGGTCCTTGGCTGATGCTGAACGCCTGCTTTGTACGTATTGCCCAGGCTCACTGAAACACTACACAATCTGTATACGCAGAGAGAACTGAGATGGGAAATCATTTAGCGGTAAAAAGGCATATATGGGGCAGAACCTGTTATAGCAAAGCAGTATTTTCCTATACGCTTTTTAGACTAATCAATTTCTTTGACAGTGCTTTAAGAAAACATCATCAGGATAATGCCACGGGAAGGAAAAGAGAGGCATACTGTACCTGGTGTATCCTCAGCAAGAACGGAATTCCAAATGTCCCAAAAACCTCTTTGTGGAAATGTGCCACTGTGATTAGCATCTCATTTTCTTTATCTATATCTACCTGGTCCAGAGGGATTTCCTAGATCCAGACATAAAATTATGACCGCAATCAGCTAAAACTTCCCCAAAAAGTAACTTAGGAAGTAATTAAAAGCATACTTGATGTACTGTTACTGATGTTTTTAAACAGGCTTGCTTTACAATTAAAAGAACCATGCTGTTTGACAGAGTCTTTTTACAAGTCGCTCATCCCTGGCATGACAGCATTTCAGCTTCCCCTACTCAGTAAATACTCTCCTGGCTTCATCGACATGAAATCTTCTATCAGCTGTAGTAGTAGCTGATAGCAACATCACAGACCTCTTGTCATCTCCTCATTACAAATTACATTGGAAACTTTTTAAAAAAAGTTTCTGATCTTTGAGGCAAGTTAACATATGATGAAAACATTGAATGATGAGATGTTTAGAAAAATCACAGTAAGTACAAAATTTGGCTCAAGAAGCTCAAGTTTAAGTATTCTAGAAGCCTGTTTCCTTTTCTGTTAAGTTTAGAGTATGAAAGTGGGTTCTAAGCATAAACATTTATATCATGAGTCCTCAAACAAACCTTGGAACTAATGCTAAGCAGCAAATGTCCTATGGACAAGCCCTTGCCAAGTCTTCATGTACTGTTATAATAAACATGCATTAAAAAAAATAAAGAATGAAATCATTGTAGGGAAGAAGATGGAACAAGGGGAAAATTTGAGAAGGATTATCTTTAAAAATACATATATATTATCATGTAAACTAGCTTGCTGCAAGTACCACAGTACTTGAAAACTGGAATCCAGAAAAAGAGAATTGCCACTTGAGAGTTTCTTCTCTCAAAGTCAAGTTTTAAAGTTTCTTTGAGAAAGTAGTTATTTACCTCTATTCGAAACGTTCGACTTGTTGCAGGTGACAAACACTCTAACAGCTCATCTTCCTGATGGACACCAATTATTTTGTAACTTACAATTTCTAGCAGCCTTAAAAATAAACAATCAGGAAAAGCATTTTTAAAAAAATAAAACAAATCAATGCAACATTTCTTTCTCAAACCTTGAGAAGGATTAGTGTAGTTCAGACGTAAACAGATGCTACTACTGTAGTTGTAAAACTTAATTTTTACTAAAGATTGAATTTAAAGCTGTAAAGTCACAAGAGGTTAAATTACTTTTGGCTCACGGCAAAAAAAGCTAGTACATGCAATTACAAGACAAAGGTTTTTAATTTAATTTTTTTTTTAAAAAAAAAAACCCTCTCTTTAAAATGACCTCACTTTTAACTCCTGAGAAGTGAACAGCATGAAATGCTTGAATTGGAAATTATTAAACTGTGAGTTAACAAATGCAATTGAGGAAACTTACACATCTCAAGAACCTAACTTTACAAAATACAAAACAAATAATTATAGAAAATTTATTTTTGAATAAGCAGGAGCTCTCTCAACAATGTGAATCTGGGAGCTTTTTAACATAGTCTCAGACTTCACTGGATAATAATAGTTTCCACAGTATTTTAAATTATATGGATACTTTTCTGCATAAAATCCACGATCCCATAAAAGAAATAAAAATCTTCCAGCTTTACCTTAATTTCCCTGAACCTTTTTCAGAGAGTTCTACAACTTTTTTACATTCTTCTAACAGGTCCCGCACACACCCATGCTTATCTGGATATACTGTTATTTCCTGTGGAATTTAAAACAGAAAAAACATTAATAAATCTGAATCTGTAAAAAACTGTATTAAAGCACAGAATACATTGGATTCTTCTCTTCATCAAACACTCATCTTTAAAAGATAGCAATTACTATAGTGAATATCTATGTTATCGTCAAAATTTTTGATAAGAATTGACATGGTTTTTTAAAGTTTATTTTTTATGGTTTTTTGGTGGTTGTTGGTTTTTGTTGTTGTTTTTGCTTGGTTGGCATTTTTTATGTAAGGAACAACTTTATTCTGATTTTAAGGAACAACTTTGTTCTAATTTTGTGTTATCTGGGGACAACAGAGTGTGTGAACCATAATCACAGCCATACCAGCTTTGACTTAGAAACAACAGCAAGTGTGTAACAGCCAGCCTCACTCACCTCTTCCCTAAACTGGCTATTTAGCCATATGCATTTAAAACTTCTTCTGTTTTCAAAATCAGTTATTTTCATTTTGAGCTTAAGGAAGAAAAGAAAAATATTTTAGGCATACTTTATATAAGGCAATTTTTTTTTTTAAATTCACACCAATAAAAACAAAAGACTCTTACCTGTTGATAGTAAAGTTTTTTAGGTTGCCTAGGCTTGAAGAACTGCAGAAGATCTCTTAAAGTACCTTCATAATTATGTCTAAGAGGATTACCAGGGCCGTCCCTATAACTAAGGAAGGAAAGAGAAAAACTTAAATATCTCTCTACAATCCATCACTGCTCAGTAAATTAAAGTACCAAGTACATTTTTATTCCTGGCTTCCAGTTTCACAGAATTGCCAGCACAGCCTAAGCAGCATTATATTCAGTGATTTTTAAAACCAGGTGAGCATGAGCACATGGGAACAGAAATACCATTCACTGTGCATCTCCTGGATGTTTACAGGCTCACCTTTAATGCTACAGGGTGGCAGACCTACATTCCTCTGAAACTACCAGTACAGCAGCACATGCTTTAGATTGTGAAAGGTTAATTTGTGGAGCCACATGACACAGCAAATTCCAGAGTGACCACTGCACTGTAATTATAAAAAGCTACTCCGATTACGAGAGTCTCATCGATGATGAAGGGAGGTACCTAGAGGTTAATGTAGAGCAACCTACATTTACACGAATACAAAAAGATGATGCAATTTTTGTCTGGGCATTATTCCTGCAGCATATGCACATAACCACTAATATGCTGTTTTCTGCTACAGTTTTAGACAGATTCAAATCCAGTTTTACACAACTGTGCCTCAGAACACCACTTTAAATAGAAATGTCCCTTTCAGCAGCTGTGAACTTGTTAGATCGTCACCTTCCTAAGGCCTCACTTGCAGACTTTGGGGGACGAGGGGGGCAAATCAGTGAAGCAACCCCTGCATTTAAATCTGTAAAATCTGCAAAAATCATGCTTTTGTGTGCACTTGTTTCTGCTCTCCTACATTCTAGAAATCTGCATTCACTGAAACAGCACTTGCATTACCTTAATAATTTATCCCATGCATATGGCTTTGAAGTAATTAATGATTTTAGAAATTTAAACAATGATCCTTTAAAAATGCATCTTTTTTCAATGACACTTACTAGAACTCTTAAAAAATGTGCAATGCTTTCAGGCTCTCGGCCCAGCCATTGCGATACTTAAAACCGTCTATGCAACTTGCTGTGCATGCCAGAACACTAACATTTTACTGGTAAAGAATTAGCTAAAAACTTGGAAAAAGCTAAAAAGTAACTGCCGCCTGTCTGTATTTGAATTAAGTATTTTAAAGAACAGTTTAGACATAGAACGCTAATTTCCATTAATTTCATCTTACCCTTGGGACTTGAAAAACTGTAATAGCATTGGATCCGTATTAAGTCTTTGCGCAACTGTCTTTGCAACCTGCAAATAAATTTTTTGTAAGTTGTAAGTTCTGAATTATTTCAGACAGTTATGACACTGCTCTACAATCATACAGTCAATTCATTATACGTCAAGAACATTATGCTACTGAAATTCTGAGACACCCACTGTCTACTTCCCCACGGCAAAATAAACTAGTATCTTTAGCTTATGAACAGTTGACACTGAGTAAGATATACTAGAAAAAAAAAAAAAAGAGAAAACTGTCTGTTTTATCACAATATATCACTGGCATCAAAAGGTCACAAAATCCACAATAACTCTACTCTTTTGGTTTTGTTTGGTTGGTTGGTTTGGGGGTTTTTGTTTGGTTTTTTTTTTTTTTTAATTATAGTATTATTGGGGAAATAAGCAAGACTTGCTCTTTGAAAATTCCCGCTGTTTTTTAATTTACTCCAAGGAAGCTTGCTTGCTCGGTAATATCACCACATTGTTCCCATCAGTATATTTCATGTCACTGTCTCACGAGAAGCACGGGGATTCTCTGACTATGTTTCTCTTACCAAAAAAAAAAAACCTATGAAGAACATATACTTCAAGTAAAAATGAAATAAGAGAAAGTGAGTTGTCGAAAAGCAGATGATGAGAACAGGATAGCAAAAGTCATCCCTGACTTCCCTTGTGTATGCAGGTGCTCAAAGTTCCTGCCTTTAGTGACAGAAAATCAACTATCTGGTTTTAAGTGATCTTTCTTGACACTACAAAAGCAACTGTAGGGAGTCAAATCTACTCATGCTCTTAATAGATCAGATCAACTTTATTTTAATACTTTTTATAAGTTTCATTGTGCAGTTTTCCTCTTCTGAACACCCTGGTCGCCCTTTATGAACACAACAGGTCTGATCTGTTAGTGCCACGGAGCATTGAACAGCATTGTGTGAGGAAAGCAATACAGTTTGGTCAACAAAACGAATATTGTGGGTGATGTTACAAGCAGAAAATAGATATCACTAGATTCCCAAAGTATTTTCCTTTAGCAGCTAAATAATTTGAGCAAGTTTTGCATGTCACTTTGAAAGCAAACGCATAATTTCATCAGAACATAATTTCCCTGACAGAGCAGAATGGCATATCAAGAAATAATCCTATTGTCAGATAACTCATTATTAATAAAACCAGGGGGGTTTAGAGTGTTTTCTTCTCACAAGCATTAGTAGCTTCCTTAAATTTTTTCACAATGCCAAAAGTGTACAAGAACAAATCTACTCTTTTCTAAAAGTACGTTTAACACACTTGTGAACTAGTGCAAAGTTACTTTCAGAACAAGGAAACAAAAGCAGAGAAACAAAGAGGACACATGCCTGAAAGTAATTCATCCTATTGGATAAAGTAACAACGAAGCCTGGGTCATTGGGGATGGTTTTATCACAGAAAATGACATCCACACGATGATAGAGATCTCGGAAGTACTCTTTAGCTGTTGGTAGCTCACTGTTGTCATTTTCTGGGTCATCCCTACAAGAGCAAACAAAAGATAATACCATTACATATCACACTGTTACATGTAAAAGCAGCTAGGGCTTTTAAAAACATGTTGTACAGTAAGTCAGCAACAGTTGAGAGACAGAGAAATAAAGTTTAGAAACCTTCTAAAAGAGCCACCACTTGTACGCAGTAGAACTAATACAGTCAGTAGTGACCCACACCTCTGAGTATTCCTGCGGTGCAACGGCAGACGCACTCGCACGCTGCGCTGGCTCATTTGGCCACCTGGCAACACTGAAACCAGCTGTCTCACAGCAGCATTCCAGCAGAAGTCATCCGTCCCTCCCTCCCACCCTGGCACATTGCTGCGTGTCTGTATTAACGCTGCCACAGCTTTCTGTATCCTCCTGTATTAACTGCTTTGCACAGAGGGCAGATGCACAACAGCGCTCCTTGAACCAGAGATGCAAAACAGTCGGCACAGACACTGGTTTGGGTCACTACTGACTGGTACCCCTATCTTCTCGGTGGAGAAATAGCACCAGGGTACAAGCTGTGCACTTACCCAGGAGTCAGTAGCCAGCCAAAGGTGCATAACACCAACTGGGTCAACAGGGAATGCGAGTTCCAAGGCATGACATGAGAAATACATTCATCTCACATAATCTGGGGTAAGAGTGCTGAAGATAGACTAGCTGGCTTCCACCCACTGTCAGCCCATGGAGAGAAACAGAGCAACACAGTTGGGTGTGACCATCAGGAGTGAGAGCACAGAAATGCTGATTTACAGCCCTGACAAGCTTATGAAAGATCCCTTTAATGGATACAAGATGCAGGAGTTCTCCTTTTGCCTTGGAGAAAACTCCAGTTGAAGCACCAGTACACCTATGAGTCACACATGCTCAGGCAAAGTGGGAGCATCTCATCACCGCAGACCAATATGGAACTTACTGCGAGCATGAGTAAAAGGAAAAGAGAAAGCAGTTTAGTTTGGTTCTAGGCTGAAAGGAGCTCCAAGCCAAGAGCCTTGTACAGTGGTGATGCTACTGAGCTCAAGACCTGAAATGCTGGTAGGCTCTCAGAGTCTAAGTTACTGCTGGCAGAACTCAGACACATTGCTGAACCACACTCTGGTAATATTAAGACCTGTTTTAGGTTATTAGTTTCCTAAACTAGGATGAAACCTTCTTTTCCTTAAATAATGTGGCATGTGATAGTTAAAATACTATCAATATTTTTTCATTTCCCCTTTGAATAAACAAATGAGAATTGCTAAGAGCATGTCTACTGTTGGAAAATTATACTTTGCTCTTGTGAAAAATACTCAGTTAAAGAAGTTCTGCTTTCAAAGTGGACCAGGAGATTCAACTGCAATGATAAGATGGCTTCTTAAAATACATACTTCTGAAACACTATGATGTCACCATCCATGAGTTCATCAAGAGCTTTATCAAGAGATACATCATAGTCTTGAATCCTTTCTGTTAAATTGGGTTTAACTTCCTGCAATAAAGAACAGAAATTGTTGATCACAGAATAAGCAAAAGACAAAAATAAAGGTCACTATAGTGAGGAAATAATCTGATAAGGTAACTTGTATCTTCTTTCAACTGAAACAAATGGCTAGAGATATATATATATAAACTAATTGTAATCTTAGCTAAGGTACAGATACATCTAATTGCCATTGATAAAGCTGACTGCTCATTTTCACCTTTGGAGCCTCACTCAAGTTATCTTAATTTTCAAAAGTATTTTATCATTCAGCATTATCTTGTTAGCACTAATAATTTTCCAGACTTCAGACATTTATCTTCTACTGATGCAGTTTCCAGGAAGCTTGGAGAACACTGATTATGCTCACTTATATTAATAGTGCAGAACTTTTGTAGAGCAATTCATTTGTCTTTAAAAAAAGCGCCATTAAAAAACACACATATTATGAAATATCTATATGCATATTACATATTTATACGTGCAGGTTGACCTCTTGGGATAAAAGGACCTGTCTAAACAAACCGGAATCAAACTGCAACCCTGACCCGTGAAGAGTTGGGAGTACCTGACCGTTCTGCTTTTTTAGGATGGAAGTGTGCATGCTTCCCTGGAACCACTAGAGAGAGCAGCATGACTGATAACAAAAATTGCAAGAAAAAAAAAAACCAACAATTCCTTGTTCTTTCTATAGCAAGGACTTTGCCTTGGCAAGATCTGCATCTTCAGCACTCAGTAAATACAGCAGTTATAAATATTTACTATTTCTGTATTTGGGCAGAAACATGCTAGCAGATTAAGTATTTTGTTTGCTGACCTCTAACTTAGGAAAGGAAGGAAGATGCAACATTATCTCAACTCCACTGTTTAAGGGAGGCACTGAAAATGCAATGGCCAATAAAGTTAGCAGCATTAGCTCCTCCAACACTGCGACTCAGAGGATATGTACAGATTTAGCACAGCAAAGCTGCTCATGTAGGACTTCATGTAGAGATTTTTTGGTTTTAAAGCCTCACACTTCTAGTTTCATTTTAAGTTTGTCTTGAAGTCACTGGTCTGCTGATGCTCTCTTGCAGCACTGTAGACTTCAAAGCTACAGGTTACAGAGCGCTTATGATTTATAGATTACGATTGTTATGAGCAACCTTTTTTTAACCAATAAAGCTTCTTTTTCTCTAGTTATAGCACGTAAAAGACAACATCATTATAAAAAGTCAATCAATCCAAACCTCATAGAGGATAAGGTTAGTTTCTTGTGGAAATCCTGCTCTCTCACACATAACTGGAAGCAAGTCACCTATTGGAAAAGAAAAGGAATGTGAAATGCATTGCACTTTAACTCCTAGTGAGACCAGCTGCAAAAAAGGAGATAACCTATTTTTCTACACTGGATAAATAGTTTTAAAATGTCTAAGACAGAGAGCTTCCCAGGTTAAAGCTTCTCTTATTGACATTCAACCCAGAGATAGACTTTAAGGTTTCCTTCCACTTCATCTGAACAACAACAAAAATATGTGCAAGGCCATCCAAGATCAAAGAGATGAAATGACTCTGTTCCTCCCTCAGAGAAAAATTTTAATCTCTTAAAAAAAAAAAAAGACAGCTAAAATACAAAATTAGAAAGCACGTACAAGTCAATAAAAATTGAGACATTCAAAATGACAAATCGAAGTATTTTTACTCAGTGGACATTTGCCGAATTCTTTAAATGGACCCCTATGAAAGGCTCATGCCTAATTCAGTCTGAACAGTTGCTCTCAGGCTACTGCAGTGAAAAACTGCAGAAACTATTGCAGAAGTACATTCCAAAAAACTCCCTTAAAGCAGAAGGAAAGAAACAAAACGGAGAGCAATATCAAATGACAAAGCTTTACAGCAAGTCCTGGTGAATACAGCAAATCTGTAACAAAAACCTGACAGCCAACAGTGTATTAAGGCGACACCCTCAGCCTTGCAGAAAGTTTCACTGGCACAACATGGAGCTAACAAACGTTGGGAGAGACCAAAATTTCCTTCTGTGGCCTTTGATTTCAGTGATAAAACTAGTATGAAAAGAAAAGAAAAAAAAGACAGGAAAGGATTGTCTTTTTAAAAATTATAACAATGAAATTGAATTGTAGAACTCACGTATTTTACAGGATATAGGTGTGTAGATATGTCCACAATAATTCAAACTCCGAGTCTTCGGATCATACATCTTCAGAAACAACATTACATCATCTACAAATCAAGAAACAAAATTTAATTTTAAGTAAGGCCATTTGAGTATGTCAGGAGGTGAGAGGGAATCACCTAGATATTTTTCTTTAAACAGTAAGAAAAGTATCTGATTTATTAATTTGATTAATGCCCTTAAAATATTCTTAAATGCTGAATTTTTATAAATCAACTTTATATAGAGAGAAAAATTTATTCACTGACTCTAAAAACACGTGAAGTGTTTTACACTTGAGGAGAAACGAGGGGAAAACTGCATGAGAAAAAACTAATTTAAGCACTGCACTTTGATGGGTACATCAATGCCACCATTGAAAAAAGGAGCGCACAATGTTTTCTGGGATAGATCCAAAACAAAAGTAGTTTGTATTTACTCAGGTTTTAGCATATATGCTTACGATCTTTATCAAACTTGGGTAATGTTGCTCCAGTAGCAGCCATCTCTGGATCTACTGTTTCCAAAAATATTGTCCATGGATTTTCATTGTCACTGAGCTCAATCATCTATGTAGAAAGATGTGGAAGAAGAAAAAAAAGTCTCTGGAGAATATAATATTACTTGGTATCTGCATTTTTATCAGATAAGAACTTTATGATGTTCTATGAGTGGGAGAATTATTCTTTTTCATGACAGGAAATTTATGAATTTTATTAAGAAAAATAACGACAGATATGAAAACACCAAAATGATTTAATGAAGCACAAATGGTAGGTTTTATTTTAAATTGATCTGTTTCTTTTTCATTTAAAAAAATGCTATCTTTATTATGGCAAGAAAATTACTTCACTTTAGAAGTAACAGGACACTAAAACCATTGTTTTAGTGGTATTTAGACATGGTTTTACGTGTTAAGCAACACATTTAATTAAATTCAGAGGTTTTGCCCAAATAATGGAGTACTCAAAAAGACACTTCTGTTTGATATCTAACATGGAAGTCACAATCATGCTTTTTTTCATGAAAGAAAAATCATGCACCACACTCCTCCCCCTGATCCAAATCAATACAGCAAATCTCAGGTCTTCTCAAGTATCAAACCTGACCAGATACAGGTTAAATTAAACCTCTGAAAAAAATCAGATGTTCCAAACTTACAAATTCTTAAAGAGAACTAAAAATCATGGGTGATATAGAGAAACAGTGTCCTCTGTCAATGGATATTTACCGTTTTATTGCCATCTGCTTCATTATCTAGCATTGCAGGTCTTTTTGTTCCATTACTTCTAGCTTGCATTGGCCATAATCTGATTTGATCCTGGGGAAATCCCTAAAATAAATAAGAATTGTGACAGGAAACAAACAAACAAAAAGCTAAGATATTTTTATTACACCCAAACAGATCTTCTGTTTTAAAGATTCTAAATTATGACTGCTGCCAATACCTGGAGAAGATAAAGACTGTGAAGCAACCAGAATGTAATAAAATAAATATATACAGATATTCAGCTACAGAAAACTTACCATCGTTTGAGAGAGATTTTGAACAAATTCTGTAAGCGTGGAGTTTTTTAATACTTTGAAAACAGTGTATTTCACTTTTTCTTCATCATACATATCATTGCCTTGGTGACCACAGAACTGATCCTCTGCCACTATCTGAAAAATCACATGTAAAGGTCACTATTCATATTCATTCAGCTGCACAACACAATCCCTTCTCACGATGCCTTACTACGCAATGTCACTGGCTCTCTGGATAGCGGCACACTGCTAACACTCTTCGTGTTCTCATGAAGGAAATTTGCAAGTATACAGATTATAATGAAATTTTAAAATTGTGATTGATAGTCAAATCAATGTAAGTAATTAAAATACACTAATTCTTACGTACCCCAAACAATTAAAAAACAGTTTCGCTTAGATCCCAATCTTGGAAACATGTGCTCTAACAATCTTGGCACTTAGAAAAAGGCTACATAATTATTTTACTTGTGTAATGCAAGGAGGCTGGCTAAAAATGTTTCCTCTATCTCCCACAGCTCCCATGCATTCTTTGTTAACAGAAAGACAAACGGTGCAACTCTGCCAGTCCCTCCACTGAACACAGTTCTAGTGTAAATGCAGTGCAGAACAAGCTAAACTTCACCCATGTTTCTACTTATGAATACCAGAAAGAAGATGCAAGGAAACATGGAGGCAAATGGAAAACAGGTTCTATTTTCTTGTGCCAGATGGGCTCTGGAAAGAGCCATAAACAGGGTTCCTTAAGGCAATTCATAACAATCTAGTCCATCTGGCTTTTCCAAAAAGATAATTGCAAATATAAGCACTCTCTCCTTCTGCTTCTACTTGATGAGCTCAGTTTGGCAGTAGTCCAGGCTTGCAGCCTATGGCTAGATACATTCTAATTTTAGAAAATAATTCCTGAAGGAGATAAAAGTGTGGTGGCAGGGCAGCCATTTAAAATAACCTCGTCCTTTTCCTTTCACCTGAACTTACTATTTTTACTTGCAAGCGCATAACTTCTACAGAAAACAGGAACGTCTACAACATACAGTACTGTTTGCTTCATTAGGATTCATTGCATATGTAAATATACTTACAAGCACTAAAATCATAATTTCACTTCAAATACTACTTCCAAACACAAATTTTAAAAAAGAGGAAAATCAAATTTTGTCCTGGGTGGCTTAATATTCCAAATTTTTATTGTAAGGTAGTTGCAAACTTGATCTGTTTCAAAAGCTGACCTGTACTTGCATATAGAGGTGAGCTTCCTGTCTTTCCTTCCTCTTCTGAGCTTCTATCCTTTTCTCTTCTTGTAGCCTTTCTACAAGCTGTTGAGGAATATCATGGTCCGTGACAGGCTGCAAAACTTCACCTGCAAAGCAGATTTTGTGATGTCATTTCAAGATTTACATCAAACAGGGTTTTCTTCATACACACTCGACTCCTCTGATTTGAAGTCAAAGCTGGTTTTTTTCATCTTTTAATTAAAAACACGATTTGATAGCATCAGTTTTGGCAAAAGTAGCATTTTCCCTCTGAAGCCAAAATGTACTACTTCCATTAAATATATATCATAGACTTCTGAATTAATTTTAGGATCAAAACAGTATTTACCACCACTCATTTTTTTCGTATACATATATCTACATATTTATAATCAACTGGATTTAGTTTCCATCACTGGAGTTAGTTCACAAATTTTTCCATCCTATAAAACAATCAAGGCTGAAACACTTTGCAGATGCACAAATTTGCCCTACTGTGCTAAGACAACACTAGATTAGCACATACTTTCCAAAAGCCCCTTTATACAGGAAGACCAGCAATAATTCAGAAGTAAAAATATAGCCCTAAATCTCTGTGTGTATGTCTAATATAGAATACGTGCAGAGTATACATACTTAATTTTGATTCCCTGATGTAAACCAACATGTACGCATTCGTACAGTGCCGCACAGATAAGTCATCGTCATGACCTCCGTAGTTGTGTTCAATTGCTTCTTCCTTTGTACATCTTGATACAACATCGTCATCAAATTTACACCACTAGGGAGAAAATTTGATATAAATATAATTCTATACACAAACCCATGTTCTTACATGATAAATTAATCCTATTTCTTGCATGTTTTTCAGCTCTTTGAAGTAACTAAAATTGCTCTTCAAGCAGCATGATTAAAAAAAAAAAATCTAGTTCAGTATGATTTGTGCTACCTGCTACTTGCACTCAGCATAAGGAATGCCATAAATACCAAACCTTTAGTGAAATATTTCACTATTTTACACTGAATATCGAAAGCCCAATAACTATTCAAAGAACTTAAGACTGTTAATCAAATATCTAACATTTCTATATGAATCAGAAAATTGACCTTATTTAATAAAATGAAAAGCAGTGATGCACACAATATCTAGTAATTATCCGTACATTTAATTTACAGCAAATTTTAAATTAAAACAATAAAGCCAATTAAGAATGAAAGACAAACAACAATAAATTCAGAACAAAATCTGACTTCTACTTTTACTATGAACAGTCATGTACACACAAAACCAGTTAACTCAAGGAAAGAGGCACCTGACCTATAAACGTCCAATCCAATCAAGTCACTTAAACCTGTAACAGTGGGACGTGCAAAGATACTGAACTTCTGACTCACGGAAACACCTGAAACATCTGTATTTGCTTCAGCATAAAGTCAGCCTAACAAAAAGACTGGATAAAATTTGATGGCAGTAGAACTTCAGCATACACACACAACGGAAGGGATTCCCTTAGTTAAACATTTTCTGCCTAAAGCCAATAGCAAAGACAAAGCTGCTCCTCTTAAGAAGACAAGTGATTCTTTAACGTCTCCAAATACAGGCTCCTCCCTAAAGAGCAAAACCAGACAGGAGGGTTGATGGTTTTTCTTTTTGTAAATACAAAGTAAGTTTCCCAAATACATCAGAACAGGCACCAAACGAAAGAGTATCAAGCTGAGAACTACACAGAGAAGTCACATCTCTGTGTGACGAAGTGAATGTGGCAGCACGCTCATCTGTTAGGGAACAAAAATTCCAAAGATTTGCCCATTATGAAAACTGCAAGTTTATATTTGTAAAACACAAATATGTTTAGATGCTTTCCAATACTCACTTTGCCATCCCCCTTTGGATTTAAGTAAACAACGTAATGTCCGCCATGGTTATCTCCACTGTGGACTAGAACTGCATGAAGAATGTAATTCGCAGGATCTTTAGGATCTGGTTTTTGCAAAAATTCATCTAGTGGCAACTGTTCAGGAAACTCAAACCTAGTTTTGAAAAGAATTAAGACAGCTCTATTTGTAGTTAAGACAGACACATGCTATTACGCAGGACATCAGAACTTAATCCTAAAGCAAGTTACAAAAACTGAACAAGTTACTGTTACAATGCCATTTCTATCCAGGATATACTGCATACAGTGGCATATTTTATACGGTTTTAAAATTGAATAAAAATAATCTTCATAAGCATCTCTGAAAAAGTATGCCCTCTGTAACAAGGGTAAGAGCACGTTAACTGAAACAGTCCTGTTTTGGATTCACCGTGTCAAGGGAAAAGCTTGCAACCTGTTATTTTCTAGTACACAAATACAGCTTTTCTAGCACAGGTATCACTGGACTGGAACATTATTTTGAAATGTCATCCAACTGCTACAGTCTCACCTTCTTGGTGAGACAGGAATCACTGCACTACAGATTTAGTTTACAACCAATAATGTACCTCCTTGAGAAATTATCAACCTCTACTTACAGTGACTGGGCATCAAAACAGATGGAGGGAAAGCAGAGGACTACTCATTCATCCTACTTACTCTTGTGGCAGCCTATGGGAACGTACCAACTTTCCACACATGGCACAAAGAATGTTCCACAAAGCAGTAGAAGATGCATTCACTTGTTTCACATTCAAAATAGTCATTTATAGCTGCTGTTTAAATATTCAGTTTGTCATTTAAAACCTTAACACTCAATCAGTGCACCTTTTGGGGACCTCCACCATGTGTGACTGCACACATCTTCCTCTTGGATTTGAATCAGAAATAGGATTTTGGCAAATTATTTTTGGTAAAATACATTAACAGGTCCAAATTCTACAACAACCACCAAAACTCACACCCCAAAAAACTTACCTATCATTTATCTTGATGTTTTGGTCAGTTTGAGGATCATACATAAATCTCATAAGCTGTAGGTGTAATACTGGTGGCAATGTTAGGAACTTCACACCTTTCTCTGCTTCCTAGACATTTTAAAGGAAATAGAAGGTTGAAATTGCAACATTTTTAGCAATTCAAAATGCTTGTTTACTGCAGACACTCTTCCTATGGACTTGATTTCATAGGCTTGACAGCACAATGTGCACCAAAGAACGGTTCAAAACTCGGGTCGAAGTTAACTGTGTTAATGCTGCACCAACCTTCCCATGAGCTACTCCAGTAACATTTACAAGAACCCAGTGCATTTAAATTTTGGGCATCCAGACAAGCACATGTAAACACCTCACTGCATTCAGAGCAAGTTACCTGTATACAGAAAATTAAAAGAATATGCAGGCAAAACCTCATCTTTGATCAATTAAGAATTTCCTGTTAATTGTATGCTGCCAACAAATATTTGGCAACCATGCTGTATTTTCCTAAGAAGAGTTGAAGAATATATAGAACGTTACTGACAAAACCTGGCATATGGAAGCTGCAGAAGTAAGTTTTAGTAAAACATTTTTTTATAAAGGACTTCAGCTTTCTGCAGTGGATGCAGCAAAGTGCAGCTGAAAAGCTCAGAAATATGTGCACACACGTAACTGTTTAAAATTCCAGGGGTTCACCTGGCATTCTTGTTGATGACACAAAAGTGACCCCTCTAAAGTTACTTTAGAGCTGTGCTGCTTTTTTTACTAGAGACATAGAAGAATCAACTACTCTTTGAGGAAGAACTTCTCAGTCTTGAGATCTTCAGCTTCAGTAAAGAAGTTAACCTTTCTAGTCACTAAAACATTTAGAGGTATAAAAGTAAAACTCACTGCAAATCTGACTGTTTTAAAATCCAAGCTCGATTTTAAGAAACCTAACAGCAATTAAAAGGAGCTATGCAAAAACTTGTCTAAGGAGAAAAATCACCAAAATAAGTTCATACAGCCTAGAGTGGGTTTTGCAACATTTTTTGGCTACTGTAACTTTGTTGAGTGATTTTATCAAGGAGAGTGAAATAAAATTTAAAACCAAATTAAAAAAAAAAAGAAAAATACCTGCAAACCATGTTCTCCTGCATCATACTTGTTATCACCGTCCAGCTGTTCCACTGCAACATAGTCAATGAAGGACTCAAAAACTAAATGAAAAAAAGATTGGGGAATTGTAGGGAAGGAGAAAGAAAAATTTAAGTTTACTGTAGCCTGAGGGCTTAACAAAGTATTACTCAAGTAACATATTAAGACACAAGAGTTTGTGTTTGAATATTTGTCTTTATTTAAAAAACGTTTATATTGCTTAAGAACATCAAGAAATGCACCAAATTATAGGGACATACATAAGAATATAAACAGATTTTAAAATTACCTAGCTAGAACTGTCTGCTAAATCTCCTATTCTCACCTTGCAACTGTTAAGTATCAAGCTAGGTGACTCTGTTTGCTGGACTCTTACATGTCCTTTTTCATGTCTTGTATGCCAAGTACTTGGCAAAGTGATGATAAGGCATCACTGTTACGCTGCTCTGATTAGCTCATTTGCTTTTATTTGCTTATTACTATGGTCAGGTCTAAATGAGAATCCAAGTTCATCTTCATATATAAATTATAACCTACTGTGACAACACTACCATTATTACCATGGCACAGTACGAACTTCTGTTACACCAGGAAAACTCCTGAATTCCTACAGTTTTATGAAAAGATATCAGTGAGAGAATTAGGGAGGAAGCAGCAGGAAAGGGAAACAGGAGAAGGGAAAAACGCTAATGTAAGTAAGTAAACATTTCCTCCAGAAAATGTTTACAATGAGGTGTCAAAGACACTTTCCTCTGAAATTAAAGCAAGGGTATTTCAAAGTGCTCCGCACCAACAAACCCATTGGAAATCAACAGGCACTAAAGATGTCCAATCTGAAGTATTTGATTAGTGCATATCACAGTGTATCACTTACTGTTTTTCTTTCCCTTTATACTTAGTTGGATGTCATAATAATCTTCTATTCGTTCAGACCGATAGTCTACGTGTTTGCATTGGATATAAGACTGTAAGCAAAACAAAAAACCCACACAATTTCAATGTATACAAGTAACAGAGTTAATTTAAATTACTTTTTTTTTTTTAAACAAAGATTAAATACATACCACCATCTTCCCTCTGAACAATTTAGGAATAGTGCCTTCTACACACGTGCCTTTCATTTTATTTTCCACGTTATCAAGCAGCTGAAAGAAAAGTTAGTTTTTACACAGGATAAACTTGCAGTTTTCTAATTTATTCATCATGCAGATGACTGCTTCACCAATTAAACTCTAAGTCACTTGCATAAAAATGAAAGTCTATTCACACCAGCATCCCCTTTCTAGTCCTCCTCTTCCTCCTAAAATCTGCACTGAGGACTATTCCAGTTACACTCCTTTGAGTGTGGAAAACCTCCCAAATGTAATGAAGCATTTGCATCATCAAAACTGCATTTCTCTTCATGGCTACGTAAGGACCACTAGCATACATTCCGTTTACCTTCAGCCTCCCCTACCCTTTACAAACTGCTCACCCACAAAAGGCCACAATCAATCCCATTCTTAAAAAAAGATAAATTAACCAAAACAAAAACTTGATGTCTTAGAGACCTAATTTAAAGTAACCAGTGCCAGTATTACTAGGATTGTTGCTAAATTAGATTATATATATGCAATATCAAAAGACATTATACATCACAGATCAGTAAGAAATAGTAAAAACATACCACTCGACATAATTCCTGGACATCATGTTGCATGAAGCTGTCTAAAGTTTCCCACCTTTGTAAGGCAAATTAATACAACATTACTATGTTATGAAGAAAACTTACAGCTCAAAAGACATTTTTGTGATTTCTTTGCAGATCAAGAACTTAATACATAGCAAGATGTAAGGACTCCAATTCACTACTGGCTGATGCACAGGTCTTTTTAGTTGTATAGCGCTTACTTGGCAGGAAGAAGGGGCAGTGAACTTGGACATTTCGGCAGCTGCTCTGTGCCCACCTGCCTTCTCTCCCTGTGGGTCTGGGGCAGGGACTGGGAAGGCAGCTGGAGTTAGCCAAAGAGGCCAGGGCCAGGCTGTTGCTAGCAGAATTCTTCTTACAGTCTACAACCTACTCTCAGCTCATGTCAAAAAAAACTCTTAAGAAAAAAGGCCTGGGAGCAGTTCAGCGCTGTCAGAATAGTTTCTGCAGCATGCTTCTAGCTGCCTCTCTTCTGAGGGCCCTTCAGGTGCAGTCAAGTAGCGTTCAGGGATTATTTCAGCACATGAAAGGAAGTAAATGGATTTATAGGAAATACTGGCTCCTCTGTGCTCACCAACAGTTAATCCTGGATGCACAGGAACTCCAAGGATGCAAGGAGGCAGTTCAGTTTCCTGAACTGTTCATGTGCAAACACATTCATGTGAAAGGAGGAGTGAGAGCAACAGTCTGTAAACACCTCACAGTCAGCGTGGCACATTGCAAAAGGGCATTCTGCACTACTGCCTTAAATAAAAAAGCAGCATAAAATGGTTTTAGTTTCAGCGTGAAATATTTTCTCCTATTAACTCCTTTAACTTAAACTCAATAATGCTTTTTAAGTTTTAACTCTCTGACAACTCTTTTTGCAAGAATCATCACTCCTAACCGTACGGAACAAGCGATGTTTGCTCTAGGCTCTAGCTTAAGCACGAGGTTCAACCCTGGCCCTTGAAGCCACGAGCACAGGAGTGATCAGGAGCAATCCTAACTTCATCTTCCCCTCCCACTCTCTTCTCAGTGACTCACCACCACTGTCACATGGCAGCACACTACTCCCCAAAGTGTGCCAGAACAACTGTGTGGGGGTCCACGCTTAAACAAGCTGAACGAAGTGACCTGTTGCATAATTAAGAATGGAAAATAACCTCCTGACTCCCCAGGATTTAAACACTAGTCTGCTTAAAGGACCAAAAAAAACCAAAACAAAACAAAACGAAACCAGGCTGCATTCTAATATTAGGATAAAAAATAAAAAAGGGCTCCTTCAGACAATGGCAACCAAGCCAAACTTGGTTAGAAACTCCCCATACCCAGTAGAGAGTAACGCTCTACACAGCACATAGGTATGTCTCACCAGGTCAGAAACCCCTTTCTGTTTTAATGGGGGTGGGGGGAAGACCAAATTTTCAAACATATTCAGAAATTCCTTCCCAAGAATGAAGGCAGGCATGAACACATTTTTAACACCTTGCAAAAATAGAAAATTAAGAATCTGCAACACCCTCAGGAAAGGACTCTTCATGCTACTAAAGATGACACGGTTGGGATCTTAAGATTAAATATTTATGATACCAGCAACTCTTCCCAGTGTAATAGGACATCAGGAGCGCTGATAAACTAAATACACAGTGTGCTAGCATGAAGAGGGTATGACCAGATAAACATGCAACACTGAGGTTACAGATCTCATTTTAAAATTCTCCCAAAAGATGAAAAGGGAAGGTTACAAACACACAAGGCTACAAAGAGTCTTATCAGGACAGAGTACTACTACAAGCTTTAGCACAAGGTGCGGGATGGACACTGGGACAGCTATGAGAAAAAGATGATACAAACTTCCCAGTATGTTTTTAAATTTAAAAAAGGCTTGCTAGTATTACTACAAAAGACTAGTCTACAAATACAGGGTGACAAAATATTGTGAAATACAATCTTTTAGAACAGTTTTTTACAAAATCCTACTCCATGCTCACACAACATGCAAAGAGAAGGCTTGTAAAGGTTATGCTGATCTTAATCTTCTGTTTAAGTTGTGCTCAACTGAAACATCAAGCCACACACACACACAAAAAAAGAAATCAACATCCTCAATGCAGCTATATTGTATAATTCTATGTCTAGATACCCTAGATTTAAAATTACACCCTGTAATAAGCCTCTCACAAGAAGTACCACCACCAGACTGGAAAAAATACCAGGTAGTGAACTGGATACAAGGCAGAAACAAAAATAAAAAGCAAGCCTTTTTGTAGATGTTTTATGGAGGAAAAGAGGGTGCTAGAATGAGGAAAATGCAAAGAATTACTTTGTGTGTGTGCTCTGACATCTTTACTTCATGTAACAGATACTCCTCTTAAGATTTAAATCATGAAACAGAATACAGCATTAAATGCTTCTAAATTGTGCATAGGCAAAAACACACACATCTTTGATATGTCATAAGACAATGTTACAACAGCCATCAGTGCAGAACTAACAATACGGAAATGCAAAATACTGCTATTTCTCTAAATTTAAACATATTGAAATTTAAATAAAAGACATTAACAATACATGAACTGCAATGTTTCAGCAACATCTTTTGTCCTGAATTTTACTTATGTCAAATGCATCACATAATTTAAGTAACAACCCTGCTACAACCAGCTGTGTTTGATTGTGCAGCACTCCCCAAAACACCCGACTTTCAGATCAGCTGTCTGTAGCACTGACTATAAAGAAAAACCTATCCAAGTAAACTAAGAAAAGTTAGCAATTAACATAATGCTATATTAACACTTCTCTGCACCTTTCTAAAAATAGCCTGATTGAAAGAAAACCTTTTTAAAGAAAAGCTTTATGAAATCTGTAATAGCCCAATAAATAGCCCAGTTTTCTGAAACTTACCCAAAAGATTTTGTTAACTTTTTAGTTCCAACTGGTTTGTCGCTATGTTGCAGCTCATAAAACACTCTTTGCAATGCTAGAGGAACACTTTTGGATGAATCATCTCCTTCTGTGGGCATCATGTACACAGCCTGAAAAAGCATTTAGTTCAATTAGTATCTAAGGAAAAGTTTATTGCTCATATTGTCTAATGCCTTCTTTCCTCTTCAGTGACTTCCTTCATATAACTCCATTTAATCGTCACTCCAAAAGAGTCTGAAAAAAAAAATCTCGTACTGTAGTGTAAAAACATTAATTGTCTGGAATTATTATTTCTGTGCTCTTCATAGAGCACAAAAAGATTTGAACAACAGATTCCATTCATGGTTATTTTACCTAAATAGTTCCCTTATTTCACCCTAGTAAAGTAAATGCACTAAAGCGTTCAACACCTTCAAACAACTTATCATATCTGTTGTGTTTACACAGTCATCACAGTAGGACCAGATATACTGATCAATACTACAGGCTTTTGAAAATCACTTCAGCTTTGTACTGTAGCTTGGCTATCTGTGAATACTGTCACCTGGGGGGGAGGCGGGGAGGGAACGACACCAAAAATCAAACCCAAAAACCCCCTAAATCAACGACATGAAATCATAAAGGGCAACAAGTGAATGAAAATAGAAATGGTCCATGTGGAGGAGAAGGATGTCAGAGGAAGCTCTGAGGTTCTCCGATACATTCATTTCTCCTTAACGTCATCGCTGTCCAGCAAATAAACAGCCTAACAATGCAATTCACTGATCATACTGATCTGAGGAGGACGGAGAACAAAGAAATTATACAACTAGACCGAGTAGTCATTAGGAGAGTTCAATAGGCACTGTAATGAGATTTACTTTTTAAAAAGCATACACCAATATATCTAGGGAAATGTAACAGCAAAGAAAAGGTATTTGCAGGGACGTGCTCACGTAGAAAGCATGAACGTAAAAAGAAAACACAGATGACTCTGGAAGGAGATTAGGTAACAACACATTAAAAAAATAAAGACTCTGATATTAAGTACCATATGAGAAAATAACCTTTAAGAAACAGAAAAACTGCCACCTGAATTTTCGCCTATGAAAAAAACAGGGAACGATACATTTCTGCGAGTGAAGTGCTGAACCAGATCTCAGTCATTATCCCTCGGTTTCTGCATCAGCCTAGCTTTCAGAGGTGTCCAGCACCTCTGACTTATCCTGTACTTCAGTTCGCTACACACAGAGCACGGTTAGTACTTCCAGTACATAGCTGAACTGCTGGGGAAACACACTGATTGTTATGTGAAAGCCCAGTACAGAGATGATGGAAACCAGAAGAGACGAACATTAGATAAAGACAAAACTGATACAAAAAGGACACAAGGGAATGACAAAAATGAAAGGAAGAAAGAAAAAAAGGCAATAAAGTTGTTAAGAAGTTGGCAGGTCAGCTTCCTATTCCAATTCTGAATATCCACAAAATTTTTCAGAAGTACAGCAACATGCTCAGAAGAATAATATAAAAAGAAACTATCAGCAGAATAGCTACAGTAATAACATGAAATAAAAGAAACTATTTTACTGAAATATCAAACAGTTTCATAAAGAAAGCAAATCCCTTATTTTCAGACATAAAAACACTGGTTAGTTATATAACTGTAAAGCACTATGATAGTTCACATGCCTTTATCTTTTAGATTTTTAATTCAATTTCCAAAATTTAACAGTAAGCAGAAATGATCTAAAGCAGAAACGTGGCTAAACACTAGTAACATCCAAATTCTGTGTTTCAACTTAGTTGCGAGCTACATCGTTAATAGTGGTACCTAGTACTATAAAAGGGAAAACATGAAGAGAAGATAGCTGAAATTTATCAACAACTTTTTGCTGAAGTCAACAAAACTCTTCCATGGTTAGGGTGATTTTAAGAACAATAGCTCAGATCCACCTTAACGACAACAAAAAAAAGTCTTCCTTTGCTCTGCTTTAATTTCAAAATTTGCTTAAATTGCTTTTAAAAATTTCATAAATTGAAGAAAATAGCATTTTCAGTTTTATCATCAGCAAAAAGCTTTAACTTTAATAATCAATAATCCTCCATGCCATTATTTTGGCCAATCCATAAGGCCAAATTACCTGGCTAGGTAATTAAGACAACAAAGTATTTTCTCATGTAGTTGCGCCAGCAACTTTTCTAATGAGCTAAGCACTGCTTTAAGAGTCTAGAGTTTATAGCGATTTAGTCTGGAAGAGAACTCTGTAGGTTCTGAACTCTGGTCCTGCTCACAGGGGTGCCATGTTCAAAGCTGGGTCCAGTTCAGTTCTGAGCACCTTCAGGAAGGGAGATCCCACAACCTCTCTGCACGTCCTACTGTAAAGCTGGACCAGCCTGATGATGAAAATTTCATTCCTAAGATCAGAACGCACAACTTCAAAGCAATTCTAATAAGTTAATAAATAAAATTATTTTTAATTGCTTCTCTATGTTTATTATCCCAATGCAGAGTTACACTTAACCACACTGATCTGGGTAAAGCCCAATTCAAATCTGAATAGCTAAAATTACACCTTTGATTTCACAAGCAAAAGGGTTTTTTTTTCGCCCCCTTTAAAATATGAACATCAAAACAAGTCAGCATCTTGCAGGGTTAACTTAACCTCTCCCTGTCCCTGGTTTATGAACCCTTTTATGCATTGGTCTTCACTGGCTAAAGGTAGAAGCAGGAAACAGTTGAATGACCAAGTCTTAAATCTTCCAAATCTCTATAATCAGCCCCTCTTCAGTTTTTAACATCTTATAAATGCTTTTTAAAAAGCAAACATAGACTAAGTGACTTGCTATGTTTAAACAAATAAGATAGGAAAATCAAGTAATGAAAAAACTCAACTATTCTTCGTAACAAACCAAGATGATATTACAGCAGGCTAAAAGTCAACCTAGTGGTTGACTTTTCTATCAAAAAGGTAAATTGGAGTTCAGAATACCTTGATGATTAATCTAAATCAGATAATTTGCATTTAGTTCCTATTTGGTTTCCTTATATACGATCTGGACAATAATTCCTTTCCAATATCTCTCAAGTAATATTAAAATAATAATTTACAATTTATTTATCATCACTACATTCCAGCTGCCACTGAATAAAACCACCAGTTTTATTTCTTCTGAAATTCTAAATGCGTTACTACAAACTAAACATTTAAGACATGGCCTTTCTTTGGTTCTTACGTTCTGTTTGTGCAGTGGTTTTTACATTCTGTAGTATCGAAGCTCATTTCTCATAGCTTAAGTGTTTCTCCAAGCTAAAACAAATTACTTTTCAAACACAATCCTCTACAAACCTCTATTTATATGCCTTACCCTCCCCTACTCTGAAAGCTTGACCTCAAGATTAAGAAGTGAGGCATTTTGATCCATTTGAAAAAAGCAGAATCTCTAATTTAACACCTGAGACGTTCCCTCAGGAAACGAACACAAAAGAGTGGCAGGGACATGTGCAGGCAATGGCTATAAGCAACAGACACAGAGATACGAGAAAAATTCTAGATATTTACATGGTAAAAGAATGCTACAGATAAGCCTGAACACACTGCTTAAAGTCAAGACAATTACTTGAAGAAGGGAATAAAATACTGTGTATGAAATTTCAAGGTAAGGCAGAATATATTGGCCAACTTGAAGAGAGTCAGATCAGGGAGAAACATACTGGACTACAATTTACTATTTTAGTATAGTTATACAAATGTTCTGCAATGTTCTCATGAATTGTAGGGAATTTTTCAAGGGAAGTGGTAAGGAGTTTTAAAATGGACTGGGTGCAACCACAAGTACTGACTGGCTGGAGGCGCTAATGACAGACATGGGAAGACTCATGGAAGATGGTGCAAGAGTAAACCTGGACCCATTTGGGAAGTTACCACTGTCCTTTGCATAGGAGCACTGTATTTAAGCATGCATTTACCAGTCACAAACAGACAACTAAAGATATGCTCTGAAGAGAAAGTTCCTTTGCTTAATTCCACTGAAGCCACTTGGTTGCTGAGAAAGGGAGGTATCATTTCAAATACCCAAGAACCTCTCATCTGTTGTCTGGAAACAGAGCGAAGAAACTCTCCATCAGTTCTCACCCATGCTTCACCAGGGTCTGACTTTCCACTGGTATGTGCTTGCCTTTGTTACTGTTCATTGCTTTCCCAGCTCTACTCCTGACAGCAACTTCTCTGTTAACAAGGCTCTAAATAACAGCAATAGAAGTAATTATTTCTTCTAAATAAGGAGGATTAACAGAAATAATGGAACTGATGATAAGCAAACTTGGTTTGAAGAGAAACTAGTTTGCTCAAAGTGGAAACAAAAATGTCATAGAAATTCATTTTTTCAGACAAGACAACTAGTGATTCTTCCTGATCTGTAATAAAGGCAAATGAGTATTAAAACTGTATAAAACTACCGCTGTAGTCTGCTCTATTTGCATGGGCTCTGAAAACCTGAAGAACGAGAAAGAATCGGGCATTTCAGCTGATGTCCAATAACATTTCTGTAAAGGAAGCTGCAGTTACCAGCTAGTAAATCAAGCTTTCTTGTATTGTCACGATCCAGATATTAACACTATCTAAAAGCTGGTCTGTCTTTGTTGGCTGGCGAAGAAGTGCAGGGGAATGCCTGAGAAGATTAAGTCAGTTGAAACAAATCTGTATCACAAAAATAATTTCTTCTTCACAGAACAAGATTACTTCATGTTACATATTGATTTACTGACTCCAAGACAGTCTTGAAAGGAACTACTCAATTGGATTAGATGTAGCTATTATAAAAACACATTTTTCTTTCAAGAGCGAAGTGAAGTTGCCCAAAAACATAAAATGCACAACATTACGAGTGCTGAGCAAAAAGAACAGGCATTATAACGAATGATAAACTTAATGGAAATGTAACAATTAGTATACGCAAGAGAAAGCACAACTCAGAACAGTTCATTTTCATTGAGAGAGATACAATAAGCGCAGGAATGCGCAAAAAGGATGAGTTAGGATCAATAGGACACTCCAATCAACTAATGGGTGCTGAGCTACATTTTGTCCCAGGTATATCTCCTTCCAGAGAGACATCTCCAATATCAGGTCATCATTTATGTTTTTCTCCCATTAAGGCTACTGCACTATTTTAAAACGATACCACCAAGCTGCGTGGTGCCATCGACACGCTGGAGGGGAGGGATGCCATCCAGAGGGACCTTGACAGGCTGGAGAGGTGGGCCCGTGCCAACCTCATGCAGTTCAACCAGGCCAAGCGCAAGGTCCTGCACATGGGATGTGGCAATCCCAGGCACAAATACAGGCTGGGCGGAGAATGGATTGAGAGCAGCCCTGAGGAGAAGGACTTGGGAGTGCTGGTGGACAAGAAGCTCAACATGAGCCGGCAATGTGCCCTT
>JAAGAY010143134.1:0-35740 GCA_011801015.1 Ardeotis arabs | reverse complement strand
ATTCCCCGCTGCATCAAGTAAAGGGTGTAAATTCTCCTTATTTCTTCTCTTACCACTGATATATTTGTAAAAGGATTTCTTGTTCTCTTACTGTAGTGGCCAATCTGAGTTCATGCTGAGCTTTAGCCTTCCTAACTTCCTCCCTGCATACCTTAGAAACTTCTTTGTAATCTCCCCAAGTCGCCTGTCCCTTCTTCCAGAGGACATAGACTCTTCTTTTTCTTCTTTTTATATAGCTGTGGCTCACGTAATTCAGATATGTTTGCATTTAATATAGTAAATCATATAAACCTGCATTTTAAAAGGATTATTTAAATTAAGAAATAAAATTTTTATAATTATAAGAATTTGAATTGTAGTAATATACTTCCACTTGTCATTCATGAGCAGTATTCTATATCAGTGAAGTTTACACTTACACTCAGTAACTGATGTATTATGCAGAGCAACAGATATACACCTGAAATAATTATCTCCCCAGATGTCTCCCTAAAGCTTTAATTCCATGGTGAGTATTTGGCCAGAGAGAAGATATATTGAAAAAGAACAAAAAAGTAGTTTTCTGTGTTGGTTACTCTATCCTAAAGTTTCCTTTGTTATTCTTTTGATTCTTAGATTTCTGGTACGTCAGCAAGACGAGCCACATAGAGATCTCTGGTTAATAGGCTTAAGACAGAGTTAACAAAAGCAGTGCATTTAAATTCATAGTCACCAATAGTAGTATTATATATGCATTCTCAGTAAACTTTGTAAAAATAAGTTATAAGTGCAAAGGATCACGGAATACATACTTCGTTGACTTGCCAAAATAAAATGGAATTTCAAAGATTCCCTTTTTTAATAAAATTGTCAAAATATTTTTGAACTATGTATATAAATGCTTTTATATGCATTACATGTGTGTGTCATAGTCACCATAAGCATATAGTTGTTGCAGTATATTTGTCATTTCTAAAGTGATACATGCCCTACATTTTCAGGAAAAAAGGAAGGTGTAAACTCAAATTACTTTATAATGTGTAGGGTAAAATGGTTGAAACAACTCATGTAAGCACAGAATTTAAAAGTACAGATACATTTAGAAGCTATTCTCTTTTCAATATAACTAGTGTTAGAGATTTTGAGCAATGAAGGAAGACAATGTTTAGATAGCAGTATTCCTTTGTGTGGAATTGACTTTCTGCAAGTGGCATTCCAGGCATGTTTTTAAAGCAAAGATCAGACTGAATGTAAAGCAATTTATTACAGAAAAAGTGATCAAGTAAGTATATTCAAACTGCAATGTAAAGCAAGGTACTTTTCCCAAAAGTAAATTCCCCAGAGAGGCCTGATCACGCAAGGATAACAGCTACTCAGTGTAAGAGCAGTTGTAGTATGAGTCAGTTCTTTTCTACATCTCTGATATTTAAAAACAAATTTCTATCAATCACCACCACTTCAGGAAGGCTTAAAGGTAAAGGACTTTTTTTCTGCACTTTTATACATTTCCTACCTTGGAACTGAGCACTGAATCCCTTTCGTCGGTGGTTGCTGTCCGATGTAAAATGGAGTCGTAACCAGTTCTTACTGCTGATAACAGGAGAAGGTAGATTCATGCCAGTCAACCTGGAAGAAGAAAAAATAATCTAATGTAAATGATTGAAAAAAATCATATGTACAGTACTTAAAAGAGAAGAAAAAAAAAAACCCAAACAACAAAATAGTCAAAATATATTATTGTACTGTTTACAATGTATTTGACAGCAGTAGTTCACTGTCATCTAATCTCAATTTATTATTAGTTTAGCGACTATTACGCTGGGAGAAATGTTTTCTTTTCCATTACAGCTACCCATTTTATGGTCAAAAGTTGTATCTCAAACTACTCTTTTGTGAATTAAAGAAGAAAAGCAATTTTGTGTGCATAGTACGTGCATGTGTATGTATGTATGCATGAGTGTGTTAAATCATTCTGCAAAAAATAAGCAAATTCCATTATGACAAAATTTCATCATCTGACTCCCTGCTGTGTCAATTAATTCACAGGAAACAAAATCTCTGATGTTAAGAAAGGATAAATAAGAGTTATGGGCACTAGTTAATTTTAAGCTTAGGTGGTAAATTATTGGCACATAACTATCTTGCTAGAACTGTATTTGTGTGTATCAACTTCTATACATATTTAATAAAAAATTGAAGCTTAAACGTAATCAAATACAGGCTAGCTAATTAGCTTGCATTAACTATGGATACTATGAAGACAAAGTGCACACAAAGAACTTAGCCAGTATAGGCAACAGGCCCTTGGACCACATTGGGTCACACCATAGTCTATCATTGCACCACAGAGTACCTGATATGCTGTAAATTCATGTCTTAGTTTATGAAATGGCTTTTTTTTTTTTTTGTATGAACATATTCCAGGTTTCAGATTTAGATTTTTTTTTTCTTTCTGAATAACTCTGGAGAAGTACAAGAATTTAAGCTGGAAATGTAGTTTCTGCATTTCAAAAATATTGATTATTTGAAACAAAACACAAACAAAACAGCATCTGAAATTCTCAGCTAAGAGAAAACTTCTGTGAGGTTATGTTTGCCAATACTAGAGTAGACATAGGATTATCAGAACTTAAAAAAAACCAAAAAACTGAAATAAGATTTTATTTCCCTGAAATGAATCAATGTAGTGATATAGATGACTTTTTCACTGCAATATAGGATTTCAGAGTTTTATTAAATATCCTAGATTACTAAGAAACCCATCATTTTAAGGACTACTGATGCTGGAGTAGCCTATTTAGAGTCATGGCTGAATCTCTTTTCTTTCTGTAATGGAATAAGACCAATATACTTACTGAAATACAGAAATTCTTAATAGAACTTTCTTTTTTTTTTCTTCATTAGGCTGTATAATCTACATTAGAGACAATTCTATTCTCATTTACAATCTCATTTTCTTACTTAAAATTATTTTAACAGCTTTTCTTGGAAAAAAAAAAGGATAGATTGTTTAAAAGCGGATTTACAAATGTCAAAATGTTGGAACTGGCATTTAATAGTTCTTACAGGTGTTGATCAAAACATTCAGCCCTGTACATGTTTCTACATTTCAGTCAAATGAACTTTTACACTTTACATCCTCTCCCATACACTTCTTAGATCATTTTAGAGCATACTATATTTTAAAAACTCCTTATTTCAGACACTCTAAATATTTCTGTGAACTAGCATTTGCTATTTCAAGGCTACTTAGAATTTGGGTGTACCTATAGAAACTACCTTGATATAATTAAAAGGAAAAGAAAAAATAAAACCATATGAAGAATTCTAAAAAAAATTTAATCTGCTCGTACCTCTTAGCTACTGACACAACATATGCTAAATCCAAAAGTTTTTACTATATATAGAGTGTAGTTCATATCACTGAACTGATGACTTGTATGTCCAAATACACAAACTTATCTCCTAGAAATAGTGCTTAGGCAATTAGTTTTCTGTTTTAAATGAAATATACGTGCAGTAACATTCTCTCTGGCATATCCAGAGCTCTGAATTTCAAAGTTAGCAAAACTCCTGGCTGAAATATTAAATTATTATATGAACTAAATTGTACATTAATAAAAGAGTAAAAGAACATCATTAGAAAAGCATATTAGAAGCAGATCTTTCATTACCTATATTTCTTATAAACAGCCATTTCCCAGATACACACTACACATAAATATTTTCAGATCCATGTGAACTCTACAAGGTACAGCTAAATAATCTCAAATCCTCCCATTGTCCTAAGAAAGTTAATGATAACATAGAATCATAGAACAGTTTGGATTGGAAGGGACCTTTAAAGGTCATCTAGTCCAACCCCCCTGCAAGGAGCAGGGACACCTTCAACTGGATCAGGTTGCTCAGAGCCTCATCCAATCTGGCCTTGAATGTTTCCAGGGATGGGGCACGTACCACCTCTCTGGGCAACCTGTTCCAGTGTTCCAACACCCTCAATGTAAAACATTTTTTCCTTCTATCAAGTGTGAATCTACCTCCCGCTATTTTAAAACCATCACCTCTTGCCCTATCACAACAGGCCCTGCAAAAATGTTCCTCCTCATCTTTCCTATAAGCCCCCTTTAGGTGCTGGAAGACCGCTATAAGCTCTCCCTGGAGCCTTGATCATGATACTCAGAGAGTATTTTAAGCAACCTATTTTATCAGAGTTTTAATTTAGCTACTGCATACTAGACAGGAATATGTTCTTTACTAACAAGGCTAGTTTTTGTCTTTTAATTGAAGAAAATTAAAAAGTGAAATATGACTTGGCTAATTTAGTTGTAAGGCTGGTTTGGGAAGCAATACTATAACCTATGTATGACATGGGGTTTTTTTTCTGTAAAGTGTTCAGAACTTCTTCATTGTAGTACACAAAATCAGAAATGGCAACAAATTCTGAATGGGAAGTTAGACTGCAATCCTGTGGGCCACAGGTGTACATCAAAGGGGGCACCCCTAGACAAAGCACTGCACTCTGTAACATTCATCATGTGCAGGTGGGGCTTCACATGGACATCAGAGTTTCTAGTAATGTCAGATCCAAAACTGGATAGAGTGTAAAATTGTTCCTTACATGTTAACTGACTATTTAACTGGAATTTCTGAAGGACAGGGAACCCAAGCTGTGCATGTAAAAGAAAGGTGGACATCGTTAGTGCTGAAAGTGCCAGATTGCCACCTGAATTGGTACAGCAGATAGATTTGTAACTCAAACAAAGGTTGAAGGTAGTATGAAAAACTGATTTGTTTCCTTCTTACTTACTTCTAGGTCTTATTTATCAGGGAGTAGGACTCAGATATAACATCTCCATCACACAGCAAATGTCAAAATGTAACAAAAGCTTTAATAATATTGTAGGTATGCCCCTTGGAGAAAAGTAAAAACCCGTATGGCCAAGCAAAGTTCATTTCCAGTCCCACAAAGCTGAATATTATATTTGATGCAAAATATAAAAAATGTAGAGGACAGGTCCCTAAAACACATGGTCACTCATTTTTGTAGTATACAAAATGCAACTCCATGGCCACGGAAAGGGCTTTTAAGTAATCTATTTGTGTTCACCAATAGAAAGGCTGGACACCGCTGCTCAATCAATAAAAGACAGAATCATCTCTCTCAGTCCCACAAAGAACAACACAGTGCTGCTTCTGAAGCTGCAGAAAGAAGAGAGACATATTGTTTGAGCTTTACCAATTGAGAGGTACATCACACACCACAATTTCTGGCTAAATGCCTATATGCTCTCTGTGTGCTGGCATTAGTGCAGTGTGTTTCCTCTGACTCAGTGCAGCCTTTACTGTTGTGGGCTAGCTTTTGATATTAATTGAGTACCAATGGAAAATATGAACAGTGGCACTTCACACCAATTCCTCCTTGAGAGTCTACACTGTTAAAGGTTACAACAACAACAAATCATAGAATCACAAAATGGTTTTTTGTTGGAAGGGACCTTTGAAGATCACCTAGTCCACTCCCCCTGCCATGGCCAGGGACACCTTCCACTAGATCAGGTTGCTTAAAGCCTCATCCAACCTGACCTTGAACACTTCCAATGGCGGAACATCCACAACTTCTCTGGGCAACCTCTTCCAGTGCCTCAACACCCACACCATGAAACTCTTCTGTCCATGACTAACTAGTGCTCCCTCAGCCTTTCCTGGGCATAGTGCAGGCATTAGTATAAACTACAGGGTCCCAACAGGCATCGTGAATGTGAGCACCTCTTCTGAGGTGTTCAGAAAACACTAAGAGGCATGACTTAATCATGCCATTAGGTTTTTCTGAAAGCAATGGTGCAATTAAAGCAAAGTTGTCTCTACTTCTAATGGGTACAGTATTCATTCCTGTTGCACATGAATAATTTCAGAGTAATTTTAGCTCAGATTAGGTATTAACTCTAAAATCAGATGAAAACTTGGAACACATTCATATCAGACAGAAATTATTCAGATAAGGTAATGAACCACATTTCTTAATATCAAAGTTATCTTCAGAAGCTTTCGTGTTTTGATATTCATTGAGGATTTCTCCAATGTTGTCTAAAAAGAATATTGAAAGTCTTTCTCACTTCTTTTTTAACCAAACACTTTTATTGTTTGAGGAGTAATAAAAAAGAAATAAAATTATTCAGTTATGTTTAAGTTCTGCCTCTGCTCTGAAAAGGGTAATGCTTTTGTGAAACTGATTTTAAGGCCTAGCATATGATAGCCTGACTTGGATAGAAGAAGTGATATCTAGTCTAAATAACATTAATCAAATTTTCCATTTACACACACATACATGCGTATATATAATGTTATTTGGGCATTTTCTGGAAATACTTGGTCTGATTTGCAGAAGTGTTGAGCTTTCATTTCCACTACTTATGTCAGCCAGGCACTTAGCTTCTAATATCAGGGGGTTAAAATTGGTTGTCGCTTGGACAAGTGACAAGTTTGAATGCTTTGTGCTAAGCAGTATGTGAGGCTATGCACTGAATGGGGATTAAAGGAAACATAAAATAGTTGTTTATCCACTAACTATCAATCATTCGGTGAGCTGTTAAAGAGCAATCCCATGGGTAAAAACCAAACAAACAGAACACTATTTTTTTTTTTCAAATAACATCATATAACAATGCATTTACCTGAGGGCTCAGGATGAAGATTGCATGGGGAACCTCAAATCTCTCATTTCTGCATACTAGATGTTGTGCTGTGCTCTACGGAACAAAGCAGTCTTCTAGAGAATTCCTGTGTGTGCTGCCTGTTACAGCACCATAAAGAACTAAAGGGCCAAGTTTTGAGAGCTTTATAGTAGTTTTATATTAGTATCATACTACACCTCTGCTTATAAACATTCCTTCTCACAAGAAATAAAGATAAATAATTAAATCATCTCAGCTACTCTCTTTCTAGATCTAAAGGCAGCTGAGCTGCAGCAGAGATAGCAGAAAAGGCTCTCTTCCTGTTGGTTATTGTGAGGAGTAGATAAACTTTTTAATGTCTTACTACTTTAGGTGATGTTTTAATTTTTATTCTTATTCCTTAATTTCCTCACACAGATACCAATCTACTTTTTACACAAGTCACAAAGCATTCTGTTTTCATTTAATCTTAAAGGAATAATGTTTTCCTTATGTGTAGTATGTCTGATTTAGAAGCATAGCGCCTTTTGAAGTCTCTATTGCATTATCAAGAGATTGTGATAGGTTTTATTAAAATTATTACTAACAGGTATGTCACTAAAATATTTTTTTTCTCTAGCTAAAATTTTCTTGTATTTATAAAATTTTGTCTGACTCAAATTCAGGTATAGCAACACTTCATATTTTACTAAGTGAATTATCTAAAAAGGAAGAAAAAATTTGGTTTTGACTGAGGATTTGCTAAGAAAATAAAGTAGTTAATGTTTTTGGCTGAACAAATAAACCCAAACTTGTTTCCTTTATAGGGTTCCTGAGATTGTTTTATACTGTAACCAAAAGATGATCTATATTTATAATAGAAAACTATTGACACTTCATTTTTGTGAAATTGAAAATGCAGGAAAGAATTAAAATATAGGAAATCAGTGGGGTTTGGAGCATTTTTTCCCAACTCATTTACCCTTATCCTTCTAAGTTAGCTATTTTCCCCATTTTGTGTTCAGTCAAACATCTATATACAGTTGAATTATCATTATTTTTTCCAAAATACAGTAAAGTAATAAATAAAATTAATTTAATCAAGTGTAAACAAAATGAAATGAGATTTGAAAATACAGGCTGTGTAAGGACTAGTTCAGACTAAAAAATACACAGAAACCTTCCAACAAGACTCATTATGCATCAGTTTTTAATACTTCTGATGTATCTATATTCATCTAACCACAAAAGTATTTGTCTTTTTAATGTTTCTTTGGTTTTGTTTTTTTTTTAATTTGGAAATATTGTAAAAGATTTACTGAGTTTCAAACAGATCTCTGGGTTAGGAGCTGAAGAGAGAAAACAGTGCACTCTAATTTTCAATTTGGAACTAACTTCCATTATAAATCCTCCTAGCTAAAATATTTCTATGATCATCCATGCAGATATATTTCAAAATGAGAAATTCCAAGTAGGATCTCTTGCTGCTCAACAAAATAACAGGAAGCAGTTTACAAAGGGGTGAAGTATGATGGCTGCTGCAAATAGATGAAGATAATATGTGTGCATATATATACATTCTCTGTACATTTATTATATATCATCTATATATATGTATAGAAATATCTATATTTGATACAGAAATATTTACAAAGAAATATGTTAAAGTCGTTGTAACACAAGGATAGCTGAGACTACCTGATATCAACCAAGAGCAAGTAATGAGCTGCATTTGTCTCATGTTTGTAAATGCATAGCTTTATAACCTGTGTTAGAGGGCACATGTGACAATGAAACATGCATAGTGTGGCTGCAGTTTCACACAGTGACAAGATGTTCTAACAAGTGACTACTGCCTAAAAGAAGTGTGACATTCTCTTCTGTTCTTCTGCATTGACTACTTGTTCCTCAATTCTTTGCCTCTCCTCGTGTCTATAAACTTTGATTCTTGCTGGAATTTCTGTGATTTCATTTAATTCATTAAAATGGTAGATTTTTTTTTTTTTTTCTGCTCCAACTGGGACCTCTGTATGCCATTTTAGTGAATTAAACTGCTCACGGAAAAGAAAGACAAGAGTGAGACCTGGGACGAATTCAGTGTCAGGAACACAGGAAAGTAAAGTCAATTGGAGACTCACTGCATGTTGTGGAGTTGAAGTTGCAGGTCACCACCAGCAGAAGGAAGAATTTATAGCTAAATATAAGTTAGGGGACAACTTAACAAAACACAAGGGCAAAAACCTAGTCTAACACCAACACTATCTACATTAACAATGAAGTGAAACAAGATGTATTTTGCTTGATAAGAGAGTTCTTATCTAGGAGATATATATAGCTAAATATAATAGCTTCACAGAAAAAGTTTGTCTCTTCTTAATGTGGAATTTGAAATAAATTTGCCATCCAGAGGGACCTTGATGGCCTGGAGGGCTGGGCCCATGCAAACCCCATGAAGTTCAGCCAGACCAAGCGCAAGGTCCTGCATATGGGTCAGGGCAATCCCAGGCACAAATACAGGCTGGGTGGAGAATGAATTGAGAGAAGCCCTGAGGAGAAGGACTTGGGAGTGCTGGTGGATGAGAAGCTCAACATGAGTCAGCAATGTGCCCTTGCAGCCCAGAAAGCCAACTGCATCCTGGGCTGCATCAAAAGAAGTGTGGCCAGCAGGTGGAGGGAGGCGATTCTTCCCCTCTCCTTTTTAGAAAGCAAATATAGACCAGTAAGGGAATAAGCCCAAGAACAAAGTGTTAACAAGAGATTGTCAATTTCAATGATTCAGATCCTTTTAATTGAGTAGTCTAAGAATGCTACATTTTTATTTGCTCAGTTTTCCTACATGTCGAGAGTAGACAGTTTAAACATTAATTAAAAAATTAATAAAAGACTATGTTTCACAATTGTGTTATATGCAGCCAGAGTGAAGTTACTACATTCATTAGGCTCATTACTAACTTGATTGTATAATAAACAAACATTGCCCGGTAAACATTTTGGATATATTATTCATATGGAATTATTAAAAAGAGAAAAGTAAGAAGACTACTTTGCCTGTGATGATGAATTTTGAAAATTTGATTAGGTTATTACAGAAAATTTTCAAAGTCTGGTAAAATGTTACTCATTAAGTTCAACAAGGCCAAGTGCAAGGTCCTGCACATGGATCAGGGTAATCCCAAGCACAAAGACAGGCTGGACAGAGAATGGATTGAGAGCAGCCCTGAGGAGAAGGACTTGGGAGTGCTGGTCGATAAGAAGCTCAATGTGAGCTGGCAATGTGTGCTTGCAGCCCAGAAAGCCAACCACATCCTGAGCTGCATCAAAAGAAGCATGACAGCAGATCAAGGGAGATAACTCTCCCCCTCTACTCCACTCTCATAAGACCCCACCTGAAGTACTGCGTCCAGCTTTGAGGCTGCCAACATAAGACAGACATGGACTTGTTGGAGCGAGTCCAGAGGAGGGTCACAAAAATGATCAAAGGGCTGGAGCACCTCTCCTATGAGGACAGGCTGAGAGAGTTGGGGCTGTTCAGCCTGGAGAAGAGAAGGCTCTAGGGAGACCTTATAGCAGTCTTCCAGTACCTAAAGGGGGTTTATAGGAAAGATGGGGAGAAATTCTTCAGCAGGGCATGTTATGATAGGATGAGGGGTCATGGTTTTAAAGTAGAGAGAAGTAGATTCAGACTTGATATAAAGAAAAAAAAATTCCAATGAGAGTGGTGGAACACTGGAACAGGTTTCCCAGACAAGTGGTAGATGCCTCACCCAGGAAACATTCAAGGCCAGGTAGGACAGGGCTCTGAGCAACCTGATCTAGTTGAAGATGTCCCTGCGTCTTGCAGGGGGTTGGACTAGATGACCTTTCAAGGTCCTTTCCAACCCAAACCATTCTATGATTCTATTTCTTCATTCCTTTCTCATGGAATTACTAACTGTTACATTGAAACATGCTGATGATTGATCTATTCAAAACTAAATTATTATAATTTAATGAAAAATTATTTACTGGTTTTTTTTTCCATTAAACAAATTTTTAAGTGACAAGGCCATAGTCAGATAGCTTAAATGGAAAATTAAGCAGAAACTTGTTTTATTTTTCAAAAAATCGTCATCAATTATACCCTTTCGAGGTACAGCCTTAGTTTCTTATGTTGTCTGAGCAGTTTACATGCATGCTTAGAAGTGCTTTGACATGGTGAAATGAGGAGAAAAAGACAGGCTACTTATTTGATTTCAGCTGTTGGAGTGCAATGGTTTCCATCTGAGCTAGGCTCCCTGTACAGTCAATGAAGAGGAAAAAGTATTTTGGGAGTGCACATAATCTGAGGTATTTTAGATTTCCACGTTAGTTTAAGATGAATCTCACCTTAGAAATGTGTAAGCTAGTGTGACCATATCAGTAAATATCAACAGCTGAGCATCATTCAAGGCATATAAATACTATTATAATTAAGCTTATGGGACATGACATAAGTCAGAACTTTATGTTCCAAGGACAACCCTCTTCGCACTTTCTAATTATTCTAATTTTGTGCACAAAAGTCTCCAGTCTGTTTTGTGTATTTGATTGTACCTCACACTGAATGATACACTTGCACATACTTTGTGTTTGGCTGGAGGTTAAAGCCAAAGGCAAGATTTTTAGTTTATTTTAACTAGGTTTTGGAAAAGCGCTTTATTAAGAACATCTTGGTTTATTGAGTCAACAGCGTTAGGAAATATTTGTCTTAATTATCACTCTGATATCTGACAAACATCATAGGGACAATATTCCATGACACTCTTGATAGAATATTCTTCCTCTGGAAGACTATTACTGCTCTCAAGCTGATGAATATAAGAACAATAATTCCTTATATGACTGGTTTTTTTTCCGATATATGGCTTTCATTGTCCAGCAAATGTGGAACATTAAGTTCTAGGACACAGCAATAAATTAGATTTTATTGTTCATTGCAGTGATATTCAACCCAGGCCCTGAATAGTGCAAGCCACTCTTCCATAGCTTTCAAGGAGTTCTATCCAGAGACAGTGAATATAAGTGTAGGGTCCTAAAGTTAATAAGGCAGCTGTCCTGAAGGGAAATGAAAATTTAAAACAAGCTTACAGCTGAACAAACATAAAACTAAATTGTGGGCTTTTCTGTTGCTACAAATATCTAGTAATTGAGCACTTAAGAGATAAAATTCTGCTTTGAAAGTTCTTCCCTATTTGAGTGTAATTATAAATAGCTGCAATGATAAAATATAGATCTTACAGCACACAGAGTATTCAGCTATAGTGTTTTTACTGCCATTATCCAGATGGGTATTTTTGTTAACATTTTGAAAACTAGATTTTTTACTATGTACATATTAATCTCTTAACAAATTCTCCAGTGTAATATATAGGGGAAATTTTAATTTCTTCAATAAAATTTAGAAGTTGCTCATCTAAAAAGTAGTTCCCAATTTTTTTTTTTCTTTAACTTTCAGTTATTATGTATTAGTATAGGAGTAAGATCTAACAAGATACATTCCAAAAAGCAGATGTATAAATCAATGTTCAGTAACCATCAATCTTCTTATGAAATATTTATTATGTGCCAGTGCAATTGGCACTTTTCATGCACATGCTAATCTCCTAGAATTGTATTTTTTTTTGAGTCACAGCTAAGGAAAATACAAACATGCAGACACACTCTTCTATATTTTCAGACGTAACTCTTCTAAAAAACCCATTTAAATGAATAAAAATAATATCTATTGCAGATAGGATGGGAATTTTTATGTACATCAGGTACCTACTATACTTTTGTGCTGAAGAAGTCTATTCTCCAGTAGTCTATAATGTCTTTTTATTTGTAGTTGCTACTGTAACATTTTCAAAATCAGCTAAAATGAATATACAAATATAATTAATTGAAAAATGTTTTTCCATTCAGTGTAACTAATTTAATTTAATTACTTTATGAACTATTCTCCATTATGTATTTTATATTGGATGGGTTGTTCCTTCTTCTTGAATGAAAGATTTCAGATGTCCAATTGAAAATAGAAAAAAAATAGTTGATAAAAGTAATTGGAAGGAATACCTTGTTATTTATTTTTTTTTTCTTAGATTTTCATTTGTGGAACTGACATTGTTTCTTCTGACTGAGAAAAACCCCACGGTTTTTTGTATTTAAAAGTTTAGTCCATATATGAGGATGTTTAGCAACAGTCTCTAAAGGAAGAAAGTAAGAATATTTTTAAGTGCTCTTCTAGACTGTGCCTTTCTGTAGTGACTGTGGGGAATGTTGTGGTTTTGTTTAGTGAGAGGGGGCCTAAGGTGGAAGCTTCTGTAGGAAACTGCTGGAAGTTGCTCCCCTTTGTTCAGTGGACTCGGCCGGGCCTAGGGCGGACCCGCTGCTGGCCAAGGCCGAGCCGATAGGTAGCAGAATGTTCTGTGATAACGCCTCTGCGATAACATATTTAAGAAGGAGAAAAAAGGAAAAAAAAAAAAGGGAAGACAAGATGTGAAGAAGCTGAGCAGGGGCAGAGGCGCAGAGGGGGAGGCGCAGGCCTCATGGGCCTTGCAGGCCTCACCCTCTGGCCTCTCACCAGACGTCCGACTGGGCCCAACTCAGCCCAGCCCGGCTGCAAGAAGTGGAGAGGAGATGAGATGGATGATGTGAAAAGATCCTGAGAGGCGTCTGCCAGCCTGTTGTGAAGAATTTTTCTTGTGAGAGAAACAGCTGCAGACGCCAAGGTCAGTTCAGAAGGAGGGGGAGGAGTAATGCGGCTCCTGGCCAAGATTCCCCTGCAGCCTGTGGTGATGACCATGGTGGAGCAGGTTGTCCCCCTGCAGGCCATGGAGGTCCACGGAGGAGCAGAGATCCACTTGGAGCCCTTGAAGGACCCCACACCAGGGCAGGCAGATGCCTGAAGGTGGCTGTGGCCCGTGGAAGGGCCCGCTGGGGCAGCCGTTCTGGAGAGACTGCACCCCGTGGAAGAGAAGACCTACGCCAGAACAGTTTCGTGAAGGACTGTGGCATATGGGTGGGACCCCACGATGGAGCAGGGGAGGAATGTGAGGAGTTCTTCCCCCGACTATGACGCAGCGGCGTAAAACATCGCGTAATGAACTGACTGCAACCCCCATTCCCTTTTTCCCTCCCTGTGCCGCTCGGGGCGGGAAGATAGTAGAGATAATGTTAAGTTCGGGAAGAGGGAGGGGTGGGGAGGAGGTTTTTATCTTGTTCTCTGTCTCATTATCCTGCTATTTTTAGTAATAAATGAATAGTTTTCCCAAGTCGAGTCTGTTTTTGCCCGTCACGGTAACTTTAAGGATTCTCTCCCTGTCCTTATCTCAAACCTCGAGCCGTTTTTCTTCTATTATCTCCCCCTGTTCTCTCGGAGGGTGGGGGGAGTGAGAGAGAGACTGTGTAGTCTGGTCCCGATCCGGGCTGAACTACGACAGGGAATGAGTTTAAGATCAATTTATCTGACTTGTTTGATAATATAAAATAAGAAAATTCTCATGATTGTTTCTATATATTGTGATTCTTTATTATAGATCTCTCAGACCATAAATCAATGAAATCCTGTTATCTTACAATAGAGTCAGACAATATAAAGACAATAAAAGAACTTAACTCATTGATTCCCAGCTACAGAGTTGGGGGACAGAAGGTGCAAACAGACAGAATTTCAGGTCTTCCAAGGATACAACTGTACACAGTCTAACCTATTTTCTGAGAGGAAGAAAAAGAAAAGTACATGTCCTCCTAAAAACTACAATTTACAGTGGAAAAAAACTTCATGAGTCTTTGTCCTTTCAGAATCCAGTGTGCTTTACTGAGAACTGGTATGTAAAAGACAATGGAGCAAGCAGTAGCAACTAACTTTATGCATAACCACCTAGAGCTTATAAAAAGGGCAGCTGAAATCCTCCTCAACCTACAGTTCTTGAACAATTTCCAAAGGCTACAGGATGTCTTGCTCACCAGGGTATGGATGCCATGGGAGTGAAAGTAAAAATAGGGTACCATACAACCAAAGCTGCAAGAATCACAGCCCATACAGAGAGCAAATAAGAGAGATCATCCATTTGTATCCAAAACATATTAAGTCAGTAAGGTAGAAAGATTAGAAGGATTTCTGTTGCTTCCTGTGTTGCTTATACATCTGTCTTAGAATATTAGGTAAGAACCAGAAACAAATATATTAGCAAATAGAAAACAGAATTTCTTTGTTAGCTTGCTAACCCTGATACTTGCAGTAACTTTTTGTGAGGGCTACAGTCACATACCTCTTTCCACACCATTTCACGCCAATTTCTTAGTATGTTCTCCCACAGAATCATACTGTCATAATATTTAAGGAAATACTAGTCATTATCTCTTCACTGTAGCAAGGAAGATGTCTCAGGAGCTTAAATCCTGTTACCCTTTTGGATATAGTCACTGTTAAGTATATGAATTTCCTGTAAACCATGCATTGATACTAGACATCTATCATCTACTGCATCATAAGAACTTCAGTCTAGGATAATTCCCTTACCTAGGTCCTTACCTATTTTGGGGAAGATTGTATACACATACATGTATATATTTATAAAATTCTATCATCTTGACTCATTTTGACAGCACAGGAAGAAATCCTTTTCAGTCCAAAAGAAGGCAGCAACTTGCCTAGTGCTCATAGAACTGATAAAGCCATAAAACCCCAACTGTGCTCAGCGATCTTCTGACATCTCTAGCCTGAATCAGGTCTGTCAGGTTTATGCTACAGATACGTGCACACACATACATTTTTCTACATGAAACGTAGATGTATTATAATTAAAAATTACTTTATAACTCTTCCCCAGAAGTAACACGATCCCATGACTAACCAATCATAGTACAAGAGCCTAACTGACAGCTGTGAACAAGCACCATGCTCAATAGGATTGGTCTACAGCACAGAACAGGATTAGTCTCAGCCATACCATCACTCGATAATGTATGAAATATTTTTTTAAAATTACATTATCCCTTATTTTTTATTGCATACTATCCCATGCTGCCAAGACCTACTGAGTATGGGGACTGTTTGGATACTCCACATATGATTTCTGCATCTCTGTGTTTCTGCATACATGTATTTTCACACCCCTCTCCTATTTGCATTCAGCAGCCCCTATCATAAACAGTGCAGTTCACTCTTTCCAGTCAGCAGTGTCTTTGAATCCAGGTTGAGACATATATCCCACAGTATGAATCATTTTTTTACCAAAATAATATAACTGCTTATAACAGCAATAAAAGGAGTTCATTCGTATTATCCAATATTAACAAATGTAACCATATTACCACCTCTCTTGGATTTAGCAATACCTTGAAGACAGCCACCTTTCATGTCAAATTGCTCTCAGGACTATCCAGAAGACCTCTCAGCACCTGATGAGGACTTAGACAAGAATACTCTGGGAGAAAAGGTACTGTAACTGACTACCAACTGATTCAAAGCTTCACGTGACTAAAAAAAAAATAAAATAAAAAAAAAAATCTCAAGATCTCAAGTGGAATTAATATTCAATTCCTCAGTTTTCACTGACATGTAAAATGCATTATACATCATACTGTAACGTTATATAACATCTGTCATATTTTTTCACATTAAATAGAAGTAATTCTGAAATTTTCACAATTTTTATTTTGTCTTCATTCTTGAGGAAGTAAAATTCAATGAGAATGAGAAAGCCTGAGCTAGTCTGTTGAGTATAAGCAATACTCATATTGCCACAGTCAAGCTATTTTTTATTCTGATTTATCAGTTCTTTATAATGATGTATATCACCTCTGAAAGTGTTTTCATGTAGTACGTGTATAACTCACTGCTAAGAGATGCAATGGAAGACAAAAGTCATAAATAGTTACAAAGAACTAGTGAAGGATAGTCCATCAGTAGTTTTTAACTGTGATAGCTGGATGAACCATTCAGTTCAGGAATGATGGCTGTTGAAGGCTATGAGGATAAAGAAGGGAAAAACTTGTCTTTCTATTTCCTGTTTTTTGGATCAATTTCATAAACATCTGCTAGTGGCCATTCTAAGAAACAAACTAGTTAAAACTGTGCTTTGACCCAATGTATCTCTCTAGCCAGCAAATAACTTTGAGTTTATCATATAACATTGTCTCTTTCACTTTCTATGAGCTGAGATTTAATTAAATCTAAATTCAAATCTTGCTTTTCAGTTCATTTGAAAAGAAAAAAAAAACCAAACTGACATCAAAACAAAATCCCCAAACACTATACACTGAAACTGAATTTAATTGGCATATCTGTTCAATATTTTCCTATTTTAACGCTTCTATTATCTCATGATCATGTACTTTATCTTTTAACTCTTTTCTCACTCACATATATAACTCCCTCCTAATAGAAATATTAACTTACTTTTAGACCATGATGAACTATATTAATATTAGACCATTATTATTATACTTGAGAAAAACTAGAGACTTCATTAAAGTAAGACATGTATCAATTGAGCCCTCCTTGATAGAGCTACTAGAAATAATAGGATATTTCCAGAAGCATTTCTGTGTTTAATACGGTAATGTTAAGAAACAGCCCAGTCTTATCTGACTGAAGACTAGGCAACTTCAGATGAGTTTATGAGTTTTTATGGACTGTTTAGAAAAATTAGGAATGCTTCTGAAAATCTGTGAGCTATACTGAATTCCCAATGAAGTCTATAAGAAGTCCACATGCAGTGAGCTTGCAGCATTAGCTCTATCATTATCAGTTTGTTCGTATTTATAAAAAGGACTATTAAATGTTTTTGTTTGAGAACACTGACAATAGATGATTTTTGTGCGTTATATTTTAATGTTCTGTCTGTTCACTGTGTAACACACTGTGGTTGCCAAGAACAAGTTGAACAAGCAAACAGTCTTCTTAGGATTTTCAGGTGGTAACTTTAAAAACAAACAAACAAGAAAACCAACCCATCATCTACTATGCAGGTATAGCCCTAAATACATGTCAAAAATGTGTCCTCAGTATTTCTAAAAAGTAGGTTTTCCCTTAGGATGGAAGCTTTGTGCAGCTCTGTCACTTTTTTTCCTAAGAATGTTAAGCACCGAGTTAGACAAATAACACAATATTTACTCATTTCAGTGATGGTATGTGTTTCATTGATACTCTCAAGTGATAAAATTACCCTTGCTGGGTTTTGTTGATACTTGCATTAACCTTTAAGTTTAAAGCTTTTCCTGTCAATTCTAAAATGTGTCTTGATATAGAGCTAAGGCAAATGTTTACATCCTTAGTATATCTTGCCAAGTAAGTTGACTTATCTATATTTGTAACACGTTTTCCTTACATTGACCATATTATTTTGTACTTCTGGTTGTATCGTTAAGTAAAAGCCTCTGACTTCTTGTTTAGGCTATTTTTAAGTGAAAAAAAAAAAAAACTTTATTTCCACCTGAACCACAAAGTTTTCCACCAATAATAAAGGTAGTGGGGAACAATGCAACTTTCTAGTAATATATTCCTAACTGTTTTGTTTTCTTTTGTTTTCCCCTGTTTGTCTGTACACAGCATTTTAAGATACTACTTATAAGCTGTCATAGTTCAGCCCCAATTGGGACCAGACTACGCAGTCTCTCTCTCACTCCCCCCACCCTCCAAGAGAATAGGGGGAGATGATATAAGAAAAACGGCTCGAGGTTTGAGATAAGGACAGGGAGAAATCCTTAAACTTACCGTCATGGGCAAAACTGACTTGACTTGGGGAAAACTATTCATTTATTTCTAAAAATAGCAGGAGAATGAGACAGGGAACAAGATAACCTCCTCCCCACCCCTCCCTCTTCCCAGGCTTAATATTATCTCTACTACCTTCCCCCCCGAGCAGCACAGGGGCGAAGAGGGAATGGGGATCGCGGTCAGTTCATCACACGTTGTTTCATGCCGCTACTTCGTCATCGGGGGAAGAACTCCTCGCATTCCTCCTCTGCTCCATTGTGGGGTCCCAGCCATACACCACAGTCCTTCATGAAACTGCTCCGGCATGGGTCATCTCTTCCACGGGGTGCAGTTCCTCCAGAACAGCTGCCCCAGCAGGCCATCCAATCGCCACAGCCTCCTTCAGGCATCCACCTGCTCCGGCGTGGGGTCCTCCACAGGCTGCAGGTGGACCTCCATGGGCTGCAGGGGGACAACCTGCTCCACCATGGTCTTCACCACAGGCTGCAGGGGAATCTTGGCCAGGAGCCACATTAATCCTCCCCCTCCTTCTTCACTGACCTTGGCATCTGCAGCTGTTCCTCACAACAGGCTGGCAGATGCCTCTCAGGATCGTTTTTACATCTTATTCCCATTTCATCTCATCTACACTTCTTGCAGCCAGGCTGGGCTGAGTTGCGCCCAGTCGGCTGCCCGGCGGGAGGCCAGAGGGTGAGGCCCACAAGGCTCATGCCTCCCCCTCTCTGCCCCCACTCAGCTGCTTCACATCTTCTCTCCTTTTTTTTTCTTTTGTTTTCCCCTTCTTAAATATGTTATAGCAGAGGCATTATCAGGGAACATTCTGCTACCAGTTGGCTCGGCCTTGGCCAGCAGCGGGTCCGCCCTAGGCCTGGCCAAGTCCACTGAACAAAGGGGAGCAACTTCTAGCAGTTTCCTACAGAAGCTACCACCTTAGGCCCCCCCATCACTGAACAAAACCAGAACATAAGCAAACACATAGTTGGTGTTCCCCTACAAATACTGTTTGGCGATTACCAGAAAATAACTTTAATCAAGAAGTGCCACTATACCTAATAGGAATTGACATTTAGGTACTTCAGCTTCACAAAACTTGTCTCGGTTCTCTGAAATAATAATGTAAGTAAATACAATTTATGGGCTGTACCAGCAGTATAATGTGACAAAAGGTACCTGTGGCAGTTTCACATAAAATTCAGAGAAAATTTCAGCTTAACAATGAAGAACTGAAATAAGAAAAAAACTTCCCCAAACTGCTGTAAAACTTTTCAGTTTTATTTTATGAAGCTGCTATATTTTACTTTAAAATATTGTCATTATGTAAAGAAAACAACAACATGTTTTGCATACGTTCTGGATTTACTATTTACTAACTTGATAGCTTGTTAAGCAAGAGTAATATCTGTTGGTTCAGTGGGAAAAATCTCTCCCAAATGTCACAGAAGACAAAACAAACCATAGGACAAGTATTCGATCAAATAACACATACTAATACAGAAAGCAAAAAGCACCCCAAAACCAAACTTAGTTGTACACAACCTGTTAATACATGGCCTCATAGAGTATCAGGCAACAGATGCATTATGTTTTTGTAGATATGCCCTTTCTAAGTTTTGTCTGTTGTATTTGCAAATGAAAAAAAAAATGTGGCCACAGAAAAATGAAAAATCCAGAGAAAATTGGAAACATAATAAAGCTTCATAAGAGACATTTTCCAAAAAGATGCCATGCACATTCTGATTCTAGAAATAACTAAAGTGGTCTTAATTTTAGGTGGCTTACTGCTAATGCCACTATAAAAGTATTTGTGATGTTGGTTCTCTTGAGTGAATAGTGGGATGGGGAAAGAGAAAGCTTCTTCCACCAAAGTCATGTCTGAGTGCAACCACATAATAGTAGTATATAATAATGCACATTCTGGAACCCAGAATAATGTCTATTTATTTTGAAATTTTGGCACAGAATTTACTCAATTTCCTTATTGCTAAACTATGTAACTATCATGAAGTAGATCCTTTTCTCAGTAATGCTATACAGCAACACTATTTCCGCCAGGAGGTAAGTTGCTTCTGTGTTCTTTTTCAATAGTGTCTCTCTTTAAAATTTAGCTGAATGTATTCCTGTTCACTTATACAGCCAGTCTTGATCTGTGCTAAGTAAGCATGGAGTTTGATAAGCAATATTGACTGAATCAAGCCTGCTCCCAAGCACTTGCAGTGGATATTTTAGGGTTTTCAGTGAAAGCAGCAAAGTTTTGCTTATCTCTTTCTAACAGCCAGATGTCTTCCGGCAAGAAAGAAACTATTAGCGACAATGAAAAATGACATAGGTATTTTTACTGTGGCAAAGAGGCAAAACCTTTAAGCTATCATACTGAATAGCTTAGCTACATAGCAAGCCTGCTATTTTTAATTGCTGACATGATGAGTAATTTACTGTTCTATCAATTTTTTTTTTTAATTTTGAAGCTCTTCATCCTGCTTTATGAGGTTTATTGCCTACATTGGACATACTACACTCACCCAACTTACTTTGCTGTATTACAAAGAAACCCAACTAGTTCTAAGAGAAAACACAGAATTCTAAAAATTATATTTATATTGTAGAGGTCTGACATATATTATTAAAAACAAATTTCATAGTACATAGATGATGTTTAGCACAATATATGCAGGAGTTTTTTTCTTTGTTTATTGCAGGCACATAGGACTACTACTTCTTGACTCAAGAGAAATTATTTCAGATATATTTTTGAAAGAATCGAGATACAAAAGATCTTTTGGGTAGAGTTATTGTTCACTCTGAACCAGGCTGCATTCTCAAGGATTTTAAGTTTGTGTGTTATTCAGTCAATTCCAATCTGAAGTTTAACTCTGTAAAAGCATTGCTACTGTGTCCCATAAAAAGAACAGTTTTTTCCAAGGACTCTTTAGTTTCCTAACTCCTATGAAATGTCAATACTTTTTGATTAAGTAACACCTACCGACTGTTTTAAAAGCCCTAGCAGTATGCAAAAGTAGATTATCGCATATGTTGCCGCCATTGTTTCCCTTAGCACTGATGAAATTTTAACATAGATATTCAATTGCCCCTCACTGTCTGTTCTTCTTCTTCACCAAACACTCATTTTCATCAGAATAGTTTCATATATTGCCTTACTTCTTCACAGCAGGAAAAAAAATCCATGAATTATGTATCCTTCTCTACTGCCTGCCACCCTGAACATTTCATTATAATTCCTAGCAATTAAACCAGGTTCAGATTCTAGATTAACCAACAATAGCAGCATCAAATTATTTGCAGCTTTGCAAATAGAGCGCTAAGTTTACAGAAAGCTTCAATAGGCAGGTCAGTAAAGGAGACAAGGGAATAGTGGGACAGTCCATTAAAGTTAATTAGCTTGTTAAAGTAATTACTTTACATATTGGGTATAATACTATCATGAACTTTTCTGATTTACTTTTCATTTATTCCTTCCCTTGGATATTTTTCCTTCACCTGTGAAAAGCTACACCACTCACTATCATGGAGAGAAGAAAGAACCCTTAACACATTAGGCTGTGGTTCAGCTCAGGCCGAGAGAAACCTGCCTGTCCAATGATGAAGATTTCACTACAAATAAAAACATTCCAATTTGTGTTTTCTGTGGAGTAAAGATGGCATTGCTACAGCAGTAGAAATTATAATCAAACTGCACGTGGTATATTTTGTGGTATATAGTATCTATTACAGATTGAAAGCAATAGTTGAGAAGTAATAGTAATTAAAGGAGAGTTTGCTTAAGATGGCTTTTAAGAAGCCTAAAGGATTATTAGGAAGGCATGAAAAAAAACCCAACTAACAAATAAAAAAAAAATTCACAAATACACTCAGCTTTCTGAAAACATTGAGAAAAAAGTGGGAAAGGGGAAGGGAAAAAAAAACTTATGTAGTTCTTGCAATTCTTTCTGCTTTGCATGAAGGAATGCAACTTGATGTGGCTAGGGACATAACTAGGGTTTCTGATTGATCTTATGAGCCATGCCGGGGGATTTTTAAATTGAAGTGGGAAGAATAGGTTGGAGGGTAGAGAATAGACTGAAATCTGAAAAAAAACCACAAAGATATATTTTCAGAACCTTACAGTAGCAGATGCAATGACAAAAGCTACACAAGTGATGAAAGAAGACAACAAATAAAAACTTAAAATTCTCTGAGTATATGAACATTGATGGCCAGGAGCTGACAAAAAAAGCAGCTTAAAAGAAAATGTACATAAAATATTCAGGAACAAAAGATAGTTACCACTCAGAGATGGTAGCATTAATTATGACTTCTGAAACAAAAATATTATTTTTCATTGACAGCCAGTTGCTTTAAAATAGTCTTTAACAACTGTGAATGGCAATTACATATATACATAGATATATATCAATAGACAACTATGACAATGAAATTAAATATCAATTCTAAAACTATAGAAAGCTGCAGACCACAAGGCTAAAATACTGGAGGTCTGTGCTGAAAACATGTTTAAAAACACAGCTATTTTCTATTGACAGAATGTATTTTTAACAAATACAGAACCACAAAAGGCCTTCAGAACAGCAGTACAAAAATAGCAAAGATTGATGACATATGCATTAGGAACAATTTATAGCTTATACTTATTTCATATTTGAGGGTACCTTTGCAATACCATCCTAACTTAAAGGAACAAATAACTAGAATTTGACTCTGAGGATTACTTATTGAAAAGATTTTCACTGTAAGAATAGTTATCTTGGAGGAAATCTGAATGGCAACATCTGTTCACCATAGATTTTCATGAAAGAATTTGTCAGGTTTTATCAAGATTTAGTGCAGGATATTTCAAAATATTATGAGATTACAAGAAAAAAAATCAGTTAAACCTGGCATGTCAAAATAAAAGGTAGCTTTCAATCATTCAATGTAAGCATCACTGTCAAACACAGACACATTATCTTAGCACTTTTTGTCTTTTCTGTATCATGGGTGTTCCTTTAGACAGATAGATACAACACCAAGTCTTCTAACAAAATAACAACAAAACAGAAGACTTACTAGCTTGAAAAAATAAATATTTCATTTTAAAAAATCCTCACAATTCTAATAAGACCTTGAGAAATTCTCAGTAGGCAAAACAATGCAAGGACAAATAGCTCTGTATATCTTGACAGTAAGCAAGACTTAAGGGAGCTACCATATGTACAGAAGACATCAGCTGCTGCATTCAACTGCCTAAGTAAGATTTGGTTATCAAGAACAATACATGATTTTTAAAAAACTATAGCTTCAACTATAATATAGTCAAAACATGTGTAGGTGAAAGCTGGAAATCTAATGAAAGTCAGGACAGTTTGAGAGCAAAAGCTTCCTCAAAATACTAGGTTGAAAAAACTAAATTTGTAAACAGATTTATTTATTCAGAGAAATCTACAGCTCCTAATTGCTGAAGTTTTTTTAGAAAAGAAGATGGAAATATCTAGAGCATGAGTTAACAATTACTCTTAATCCTCTATTCACTATATATGACAGTACATTGCAAGAACAAGCAGATAACTGAGAGGAAGCACCTTGTCAAACATTGCTTGTACCTATTCTGGGTGGACTATTGGTATTCAACAAGTGTTCAGTGTGTCCTAAATGACATCTAATGGTAGAAGAAGGATTTATTCTTTCCCTTAGTTAAATTTTCAGTTCACCAAAATGAAGTGCTAAAGTACTGCTGAAATATTTGATATTCTATTTTTGTACTCATTTTTCTTCACAATAAAGTTTCAAGTTTCTGCTAAAGGTGATGACAGAATCTTAACTTCAACAAAGATACTAGTACAGAATACTGTACCAGTCGACTTAAATCCCAGTTAATACCTGACACTGCTCTATCAATGTGCTATTGTGCTACAAGAACAGTTATTTCCCATACCACTGAACATTTACTTCCCTACTATTATATGGCTGTCTTATTTTTTTTTTTTTTCAGTCTGAACAGCTTTTTTTTTTTCTGAATAAATTAACTATAGGTCAATTAAACATAATGGAAGTTAGCACTTTGTGTAACTCACTGTATTGCTAAAACTCACAAGTCATGCTAAACTCAATTTTAGCACTACTTGAGTCAGATTATTACACATATTTCTTTCTGGAAACAGTTCTATTTCAATTTTGAGTAAGATCAAGCAGTTCAGAGTTTATTCTACAATAGAATGTAGTAGAATAAATTATAGTAGAATATAATTTCAGTGGTTCATTAGATTAAAGCTTATGAAAGATTACAATGCTACAAGAGGCCTTACGAAGTTTAATTAGCTTATTCAAGTACATTTTACAAAACACTGCTGACACACCAGTAAAGTGTGGATGTTTTATCTTTCATGATTGTAAATTACATCTCAAAGCTGATACCAGGCTACTAGTGTCTTAACTCAATTTCTGTAGCAATATTAAATTGCAGTGCTAATGAATAGTCACAAAATACCGTTATCAAGTTCACAAATCCTAAAATGCCTTTAATAATTCTCTGAGATTGAATTTACACTGGACCATTTCCCAGGTGCTAAGGATAATGATAAAGCACCTTACCTATTACCAACCAACCATTTCAGATGACAAGAGAAAGAATGCAGAATGGTGATGTATGTGCATGGTGCTTTTCACATAAAACAGATTTAATTCTTTTTGGTGATGTCCTTATAGACAGATCAATCTAAAATAAAGTAGTTCAATTAATTGGACTTTGTGTTTTGCCGTGGAACAATTTCCTCAATAAATGGAGTTTGAACTGGATATTTTCAGACTCTGCAAGAGGCTCTGGCAACTTTTAAATCATAATGAAGATTATAAAATTTGTTGCATTAAAAATAATCTAGAACACTGGAGTATCAGCACCTGGAAAAAAGAGGACTGAGATTTTTTTGAAATGTTTATGGTTACTTTCAAAAGAGCAGTGCTTACTAATTAGCTTTTATTAGCATAGCTAAGAGTTCCATTAAATAACTTCTACAAATAGTGTGATATAGTATTTTCAAAATTTCCACACCTGGTTAAAATAATAATATCCTGAAAAAAAAAATATTTTCAATATTCTCATGGCTTCTTAGGAAAAATCAATAGAATGATTTCACCTGGGTTTCATATTTTGGTATGTTTATTGTAAAGCAAAACCTTCAGTAATATGAATCTGATTATTCAAGCAAATATAGATCATCATAATAATGACATTATGCTGTTTTCAGGATCAGCTACCTTCCACTGCTCTTAAAATTATCTGAAAGCATGACCAACTATCACAGTGTAAATCCCCTCAATGAACTTTTAAAACAATATACTTTGAGATATAATTATTATTTTTCCTTTATTTTTTAAAAAATATATATTTTAAATGCAATGTTTATGTTTACATAAAAATCTCCTGCTGCAGAAGTGTTCCTGAATAAATAGCACACATTCCAGGAGAGACAACACTCTGGAATTGCTGATATAAGCAGATTCAGAAAGCTTCTATGCCTTTACAACTACGAAAGGTAATCTTGGTTTTGGTTTGTTTGATTCAAATTTAGTGGAAAATTAACTGTAGATCTTAGTCCTTGTGCTAAATTTAATTTAGGATTTTAACTATGATCACCTGCTAGATTGAAATTCCAGACTCCATCAGAAATTTCAACTGACCTACATATACATATCCTTTTTTTTAAAAAAAAATAAAAATGCTGTAACACGATAGCTAACATTTTATTATTTTGTATAAGTTTTGTATCTATAAAATAATTTCAGAGCTGCTAAATTATGATGTAGTAAGAGATGAATCCCTTTCAAAATTATTTAACTAAATGACTAGGTTAGTACAATGAAAATCTATCTAGACCCTGTATAGAAAGGAATTCAATAATGTTATATTTGTTATTTATTTTATCAGGTTATAATAGAAAATATGCTGCATATACAGGAATAAAATTTAATGTACAACATTGTATTTATGGAACTTGAAATTACACTATGTTAGCAAGATGGTTAAATCGTTACGGTAATAGAAGTTATGCCTAAAATTTGTTTTTTCCATTTGTGTTAAAAATGAAGCATTATAGTATGCTATGTTTCTCCTGGAAATTATACTACAAATAATGGATTTTATTATAATTGCAAATGTATTTCCCCTACCATTAATTTGTATTAAACATCTAACCCTGGAGAAATACTTTGTCACCCATACATTAAAAATTCTGGGGAATAACTCCCTTTACAGCAAGATTGTCTCATTGGAAGGAAACACACACTAGCATTCATAAAAATGAAGGAAAACACATACACACACTTTCAATGTTGCAACTCAGATTTGGGATATCAGAGAATGCAAACACTTCTTGGTCCTGTCAATGATTTACCACTGCACCTAGATTCTTCTCATGTGTAATAAATAACTAAACCAAACAAAATATTATTCTTGTTTCACTCATGCTAATAGAGATCAGTTGAATATATTCACATATATTATAACTTTACAAGATAACTCTCACTGCAATTCGTTACATCCATTTTTGTAATAATAATTCAAATGTTAAAAGCGTAAGATTTAGTAAAATATTTAGCACTTCCCTAGTGCTTAATGAACTATGTTAACCTCCAGTGTGTCAACTGCACCACACAGCTTGGTGTTATCAGCAAACTTGCTGAGGGTGCACTGTATCCCACTGTCCATGTCGCTGACAAAGATGTTAAACAGCATCAGTCCCAATACTGACCCCTGAGGAACACCATTCATCATTGATCTCCACTTGTACATGGAGTCATTGACTACAAATCTTTGAGAGTGACCATCCAGCCAATTCCTTATCCACAAAGTGGTTTATCCCTCAAACCCATGTCTCCCAAATTTAGAGAAAGGATGTTGTGTGGGACAGTGTGAAATGTTAATTCACCTTTTGCTCCGAAAGAGAGTGACTTTCAACACGTCTTTTGACATATCTAACAATTAATTTTTCTGGATATGCTTAAAGGAAGTGAACTGCATTCCTACTGGCTGACTGATCAGCTAAATGTATTTCTAGGCTCAATTTAGTGTATTGCCTGGCATTTTGTTGACCTAATGAGAGTTCAGACACCTTCCATATGTAGACATTAATATACAGACATTTGAGGTCAGGTGCTTTTATCTCTTGCCAAATTCTACTCTAAGGAACTTGCACAGCTAACCTGTAGACTAATCAACTATTACCTTTGTACCCTAAGAAGGAACAGGAAGATTTGGCATTTCTATTTTTAAATAATTAGAAGGAGCTTAAACATATTTATAGATCCATATACTCAGAGAAAATATGTATAGTTATGCATAGCTACTAATTTATTTCAGTTTTTAATATGTCAAAGTAATTATATTTAAACTTCCAATTTTAATAAAGTGGAACTTATTACAATTTATTTATTAAAGAAGTCATGCAAAGAAATGAAGAGATTTCTGTGACAACACATAAAAATCCATCACTCTTTAATGTATGAATGGACACGCTCCTGGTCAGATGTTATGACCAGTACTTTTCATTTCCAAATTGCTTTTTTTTTTTTTTTTGACATTTAACAGAACTAGAAGCAATCTCTGATTTTTCAAGTCATCATAAAGAAAAAATAAGATATATTAATTTGTACAAATCAGGCAGCTCTTACAAGTTCTCAGATAAGATATGCATACCTATTCCCTTGAGATTCTAAAGTGTTCTGAAATCATCAGAAACTCTAGCTGTATTCTTAAATTGCCTTTCCTACAGAACTTATAGCTTAGAAGAAAATAATTTTATTATAACAGTCGTTGTAGCCCACAGTACCAAAATGCTCAGCAGTTTATCACTGTTTGACTTTTTTTAAACACCTCACTCCAAACTCATATGAATTGAGTATTTAAATATTTGTTATTGTGTATTTGAAATGAAAAATCCTATAAACATAGTAATAATAATACATGTGTTCCTCACCTGATCCTGATTTGAAAGAAAGAAAACTGCAACTTCAGGCATCCCAAAAAACTTACTGCTATACTGTGGAAATATTCACACAAGAGAGTAAAATCAAAGAACCTACAACCAACTGGATAGGCACCTACCAGCCAACGTGTCTACATAGTGATACAGATGAGAAAGTACTGCAGAGAGGGAGATCAGCATGGCTTGAAAATGACAATATAAAAGCTGCTTATTATCTCACTAGGCTCTATAAAATTGTACAACTGATCATTATTGCCTATTCCAATTAGTCATGAGTCCATCAACAGTAGCTGTAGAATTAACTTTCCTTCCTTTGAGGTGGAAAAGATTTTTGCAGCATTTATTCAATCAGTTCCCAAATTAACCAATGAAGAGCAGTTTAATGGCATGCCAGGTCTATTGTACCCATGATAATGTGTTTTGTCCTTTTTGATAACTTCAGGTATCTATCACTAGAAAGGAAAGAGACAGTGCAATTTCTCAGGTGGAAATACAGAATTAACTCCTGGATTACTTAACAGGTTATTTCAACTGTGCTAAGAAAACAGGTTTTTAATTCATTTTAGACTATGGTTATACGCAAAAAGGTTTCTGTACAGAATACATATCAAAACTATCAATGGAAGATATGCATTTAGAACCAAAACTAGAGTGTGAGTTATTTATTCTCATATATGTGTCATGAATGCAGATGTTTATTCCATAACTATATTATCAAACTGTTTGATAAAAGGTTGTGAAGAATTTATTGTGGTGAAATTGCACCTTTGATCAAGCAATCACAAAGTGAGCAGAGGCTGCTAATGTGTTCTGACCCCACTTTGAAATAATAAATGTTTCTGACTATGTACTGATACCTCATTTCTTTAATTAAGACTATGATGAAGAGCCCTGAATGTTTGTGATGCACAAGAAAAAAGGCCATCTGAATGCAATTTTTGTGTGAAGTGTTCAAAGTAACTGAGTTTCTTGAGTATTTTTCCAAAGTCATTAAGTTTTACCAAAGATGTAACTACTTGAGAGGATTCATGGCTAAAATACACCTGCTATATGAAAAAACATCTATCGCTCTTATATGATATTTTGCTTTTGCAATAATATATAGAATATTTTTCATTATAAATACCTATTTTAACCTATTGAATAATCAGAAAGTAAGTACTTATAATTTATTTGTACTGAGTTTAATTACATAAATTTTATTAGTATTTTATTGTACAGCATTACTGGGTGATGAACGGGCTTGGTGGACTTGCCAGTGTTAGGCTTGCAGTTTGACTTGGTGATCTTAAAGGTCATTTCCAACCTAAACGATTTATGATTCTATGAACCATATAAACACCAAGAAGACATCTAAAGTAAAAGAAAAGCTATTATAAGAGATATTTGATAGCTCACTGATCATTGTAAAGACTAGATGCCAATTAATTTTGTAACTTTATTTTATGAGAACAGCAGTTATCAGAAACATAGAATCATAGAATAGTTAGAGTTGGAAGATGACCTTTAAGGGTCATCTAGTTCAACCCCCCTGCAAGGAGCAGGGACATCCCCAACTAGATCAGGTTGCTCAGAGCCTCATCCAATCTGGCCTTGAATGTTTCCTGGGATGGGGCATCCACCACCTCTCTGGGCAACCTGTTCCAGTGCTCTACAACCATCATTGTAAAAATTTTTTTCCTAATATCTAATCTAAATGTACCCCCCTCTATTTTAAAACCATTACCCCTAGTCCTACTACAGCAGGCCCTACTGAACAGCCTCTCCCCATCTTTCTTGTAGGCCCCCTTGAGGTACTGGAAGACCACTATAAGGTCTCCCCGAAGCCTCCTTTTCTCCAGGTTGAATAGCCCCAACTCTCTCAGCCTGTCCTCACAGGAGAGGTGCTCCAGCCCTCTTATCTTCATGACTTAGGTTGCTTAGAGCCCCGTCCAACCTAGCCTTGAATGTTTCCAGGGGTGGGGCATCAACCACCTCTCTGAGCAACCTGTTCCAGTGTTCCACCACCCTGATTGTAAAATATTTCTTCCTTATATCCTATCTAAATCTACCTCCTTCTAGTTTAAAACCACTACGCCTTGCCCTGTCACAACAGGATCTGCTGAAGAGTTTCTCGCTGTCTTTCTTAACGCCCCCTTTAGGTGGGGGCTTACACTCTGAGTGCAGTCACCCAGCCAATTCCTTATCCACCAGGTGGTCCATCTGTCAAATCCGTGTCTCTCCAGTTTAGAGACAATGATGTAATGCAGAACAGTGTCAAATGCTTTGCACAAGTCCAGGTAGATGACGTCAGTTGGTCATCCCTTATCTACCAGTGCTGTAACCCCATCACAGAATGCCACCAAATTTGTCAGGTATAATTAGCCCTTAGTGAGGTCACATCGGCTGTCACCAATTGCCTCCATATTTTCCATGTGCCTTAGTATAATTTCCAGGAGGATCTGCTCCATGATCTTGGCAGACACAGAGGTGAGACTGACACCTATACTACCTTTATTACCATGACGTATGTAAATAAGGAAGCAGATTTAGCAAGCAGAAGAAATATGCTAAAAAATAACAGTTATAAAACTGTTAAGAAAGTATCAAGGGAAGAAACTGTTAGTAAACTGAAAGATATGTTCTAATTTTATTTTACTAGTAAGCTGAATTGAGATTGATAAAATTTGATTTAGGATAAGGACTTGTAGTTCTAGCTTTGTGTCAGAGTAAATTGTTATTTGTTTGTATATTGTTCTCGATACTGATTTATGATCAATCATAAGTCCTCTTATTGAAGCAAAATACTAATATTTGCCTAAGATCAAACATGACCAATACATAATGCAGTATGAGTACTGCATCAACTTTCTTTATAATTAAGAGGACAATAAGACTATCCAACTTCACTGAGATCGTATGTGGATCACCAAAAAGATTGAAAGCCCCCATGATTTTGCCATATAAATAAATGATACGGACATTCTGAAAAATTGCGACTTTGGGAAGGACAATACAGAAAGGATCATGTCCCATGAAATTAACTATTTCCACAGAATTTGAGAGAATAGGATTTTTACCTAGTCATTTTTCAGAATATTGAAATAAAGCATAATTCATTTCCATTATTCAGTTTTTAAAATCATCATTATTTTTGTTACCTAGTTTCTGTGTATTATAATCATCTGTTTTGTTCTCATTTCTACTTATTGCCCTATTTTCATGCCATCAAGGTGATAATGCTACATTAAAACAGAAAGTTCCGTTTGTAAATAGAGTCTACAATTTTAGAGGCATGACAGGCAAGATATCCTTAACATAAAAAAAAATCACAGGATGTAATCCTACCTAAAATACTCCTTCTAAAGAAGTTGGTGCAAAATAGGGAAAGGAAAACTGCAGAATACTTCCCCATAATTTATTTTGTGCTATTATCAGTTCCATATGCAAAGAACACACCAGGAATATGTGACCTGATATGCTTGATATAAAAGCAAGGCCAGGCACTTATGAAGTTCATGGAAGTAAAAAGGCACAGTTGAAAAACACCCAGCTTGAAATTACACTTTCTTCATGCATAAGAAGTACAAGAAATCTTGGTAGTCTTTATTTCCATATTCTGTGTTCTCTCACATTTTTTTGTCTCTATATTGCTTTGTCCATTTTGTCTCTCGGGATGTTGTAAGCAATACAGTTAGGGATCTCTTTGTGTTATATGTATGTACAAGTCCTTGGGTGGTGGACACCCAGCCTATAATTTAAGCATCAGCATGCCGTTGCAATACAATTATTAGAGAAGAGAACTACATAATACATTGCTTAACAGGGCGTTTTAATATACAAAAGAAATTTCAAAATAATAAAATAATATTTATACTGCAGGATCTGCGGTACTTCGCATGTTCAAGCCTCTAAAGTAAACAGTGGTGTGGGTTTTTTTCTTTAAATGGAAGAAAAAGTAGAAATAAGAAGAGAGATTCGGAACTCTATCTGTTACACTGTAACAACATTTTAATGCATGCTTGTGTATATGTATGGCCCATGATGTTGAAGAAATTCTTTTCAGAAAGTTCTCTTCTAAGAAATTTTACCATTCACTGCTCTGTATGGGGCTTGTATTATTTAGCAAAATTTAAAGAAAAAAAATTCAACGTTTTACTCAGAACATAACGGTATTTGTGAATTTTAATAACCTCAAGGTTCTGAAGTGTCTCTATATCAACTACTTAGATGCTATCCAATGCTATAATAGGAGTGTACAGGGCCCACGGACAGTCTGATAGAAGTATCTTCTGTAGGTGACCTGTGGTAATAAGAGCGCCAAGTAAGGGAAAATAACTATTAACGGAATAAAAAAAAAAAGTTCTTTTTAGATATTCTACAAATAATATTCCTGTACAGAGACCTTTTATTACTGTGTTCCATAGAAATTTTTGGGGAGGGAAAGGCTTGGAATTAAAATGAAAACCTGATGAAAGTATCAAAACCTCCCTTTCGACTCTGCAGTCAGACACAAGATTTATGAAGCTATTAACAAGAGACTACATTCTAAATAGCAGCCTAATTTTGCATTAAATTGCTTTCACTTTTGTGTTTGCAAGCCTCATACAAAAATGTTAAGAGTTAAACTAGAGTCTTTGGAGACTGATCTCATGCAAAAGGTCCTACATTTTTAACCACATACTATACTTTATGAAGCAATAAATCAAGAAGTCTTTGTAAAACACAAACATCTCTTTGAAGTAAAAGAACTTAGGGAGAACTGAGGGTAACACTGTAAAAATATAAAGATAATTTTCACCTTCTGCAGATCATGGTATCTAGATTACAGATCTACTGAGTCATTAGTTCTTCATGTTGACTCTTGATTCAAAGTTTTCTTTATCCTTTCTTTGAACATAGAGATTCATATGTAGAAGTTAGATGAGGTCAGAGAAGAACATTGTTCCTGTGATCTGTGGCAGCTAGTTAGTGGGAACGATCTTAGGGGATAAATTTTAGCCTTTGAAACACAGCATGTTGCATGCAAATTAAAGCAAATTCTGCTTCATTCTGATTAAATTAAGTCATCATCACAAATAAATAGAAGAGAATAAAAGGAAATAATTTACTCTCTAAAAATTCCATTTATTTCTCTGTTACACTTGCTTGATAAGACTACTGTGCAGCATATCAAAATGAAACATGGAATCTTATTGATATTCTCCACTATACTCAGTGGGGTATCTCTATTTTCTCAGAAATAAAATCCACTTCTTATATATGAGATACAAATACTTGCATACTGTAGGGCCCACTCTCACAGTCAAATGACAAATATTGGATCTTTAAATCACATTTTTGCAACTGCAAAATTGATAGAAACAGGAAAAGCTGATACATTTACACAGGTGGACACAAAGTAGGATGATCTTATTATAAAAAATAGCCTGATCCTTGAGTATTAGGCAACTTCCAGCATCTTTGCCCAAGAAGCTATAGGGATGATGGTTACTTTCCCAAAAGCAGTCAAGTCTGACAAGTCATACATCTGAATAAAAACAAGTTACTGCTACCTAGACCATGTATTTTTACGTTTTTTTTTTTATTACAATTTTATATTATTCAGAAAATATCTCTCATAGCTTTCAAGCATTGGGGGATTTTTTTGTGTGTGTTCTAATAATGATTAAGATACTGTTCCCTCCCTTGATATGCATGCTTCTGTAAACTACTAGAGTTGAAAGGCCTTTCCTGAGGCTATGTATGAGAAAAATTTAACATTTTCACCACTGAAGTCTATTTTGAAAGCTTTTTGATACTAATCTTTTAAATCTTTTTAATCAATCTTTTAAAGTTCTAGAAGAACAGCTGGTTATATTCTATAATAAAATAAGCACTGAGAATCAACCACAGAAATTTGACTGAACTGGCAAATTTCAACAGGTTACCAGAGCAGAAGGAAGTGCACAGGTTAGTTATTTTTATTTCAGAACAGAAGGAAAAGATGAGCAGTAGAGGACTTCTTATAGAGCTCCTATGAAGAGGATTTTTTTTTTCTTTAAAGGTACTGAAAGCTCTTCCTCCTGACCTGAAATAATAGTAACTATTTTTCCTCATTGCTCACTGTAGGGAATGGTATGGATCAGGAAGAGTGGTCAGTGTACTTCACTGAGTCCCTTTTTCTACAGGACATATCTCACTCCTTACTTTCTAGTATTTGCTTTTCTCAGAGCTGTTTAATAGAATTTGTAATTTACTGCATCAACAACATAGAAAAATGTTCAAGTGCTTTTGACAACTACATCAATTTTACTCTTGAACAAGAACAGCTTTTGCAATTATAAATAATCATTCTAATTCTTTTAATTGCATCAACAACTAATGCGTCTTTTCCAGCATGTCTTCAACACAGCCTATACAAAGGAATTCACATCCGTAGCCGAAACAATACTGGCTTTCAGGACATACATTTTTGAGACCATTTGTATGACTTCAAAAATATCTCTTTCAAACAAGTGACATAAGTAATATAACCATAGCTAATGGAGTTCCAAAAGTTTTGATAATGAAACCAACACTATTCTGTGGAGTTGGGGGGGCTGGGGGGTGGAGAAGAGTACCAGAGAGGAGGCCTGACTCTACCAGATATAGAGTAATTCCTCAATTCTTTAAAATTTAAATATTCTCCATGACTTGTAAAGATGTGTTCTGAATATGTTGTTTTCAGAAAACTTAGTGGTCATGTGTCTGTCATTTACTTTAATTTTTTTTTTCTTCAATAATAATCTAATACACAAGTAAGATGTAAATTAGCACTTTTCTTGACATGTCATTTTTTTTTTCTCCTAATGATTTACAAATAATTAATTCTTATTCTTTTCTCCTGCTTCATGGACACTCTCCTCTGTCACAGTACTCTGGAAGAAGTGGTTTGTCTTTTGTTTCAATTCACAATACTAAGAAGTGTCTATCTATCAGTTGCTGTGAGAAAAATTAAAGGCCAGTATCAGAACATGAATGAAAATCTGTTAGGCTTTTGTCATTCCTAAACAACAAGTCTCTAAACATAATAGACATCAGTTCTTAGAATCATAGAATCATAGAATCATAGAATGGTTAGGGTTGGAAGGGACCTTCAAAGGTCATCTAGTCCAACCCCCCTGCAAGGAGCAGGGACATCCCCCACTAGATCAGGTCGCTCAGAGCCCCATCCAGCCTGGCCTTGAATGTTTCCAGGGATGGGGCATCCACCACCTCTCTGGGCAACCTGTTCCAGTGATCTACAACTCTCACGGTGAAAAATTTTTTCCTAATGTCCAATCTAAATCTACCCCCCTCTATTTTAAAACCATTGCCCCTCGTCCTATCACAGCAGGCCCTACTGAACAGTCTCTCCCCATCTTTCTTGTAGGCCCCCTTGAGGTACTGGAAGACCGCTATCAGGTCTCCCCGGAGCC